>OX155896.1:35968661-36266632 GCA_944588485.1 Phosphuga atrata | reverse complement strand
TCTTGTCTGTCTAGTCTTGTCTGTCTAGTCTTGTCTGTCTAGTCTTGTCTGTCTAGTCTTGTCTGTCTAGTCTTGTCTGTCTAGTCTTGTCTGTCTAGTCTTGTCTGTCTAGTCTTGTCTGTCTAGTCTTGTCTGTCTAGTCTTGTCTGTCTAGTCTTGTCTGTCTAGTCTTGTCTGTCTAGTCTTGTCTGTCTAGTCTTGTCTGTCTAGTCTTGTCTGTCTAGTCTTGTCTGTCTAGTCTTGTCTGTCTAGTCTTGTCTGTCTAGTCTTGTCTGTCTAGTCTTGTCTGTCTAGTCTTGTCTGTCTAGTCTTGTCTGTCTAGTCTTGTCTGTCTAGTCTTGTCTGTCTAGTCTTGTCTGTCTAGTCTTGTCTGTCTAGTCTTGTCTGTCTAGTCTTGTCTGTCTAGTCTTGTCTGTCTAGTCTTGTCTGTCTAGTCTTGTCTGTCTAGTCTCGTCTGTCTAGTCTCGTCTGTCTAGTCTGTCTGTCTAGTCTTATCTGTCTAGTCTTGTCTGTCTAGTCTTGTCTGTCTAGTCTTGTCTGTCTAGTCTTGTCTGTCTAGTCTTGTCTGTCTAGTCTTGTCTGTCTAGTCTTGTCTGTCTAGTCTTGTCTGTCTAGTCTTGTCTGTCTAGTCTTGTCTGTCTAGTCTTGTCTGTCTAGTCTTGTCTGTCTAGTCTTGTCTGTCTAGTCTTGTCTGTCTAGTCTTGTCTGTCTAGTCTTGTCTGTCTAGTCTTGTCTGTCTAGTCTTGTCTGTCTAGTCTTGTCTGTCTAGTCTTGTCTGTCTAGTCTTGTCTGTCTAGTCTTGTCTGTCTAGTCTTGTCTGTCTAGTCTTGTCTGTCTAGTCTTGTCTGTCTAGTCTTGTCTGTCTAGTCTTGTCTGTCTAGTCTTGTCTGTCTAGTCTTGTCTGTCTAGTCTTGTCTGTCTAGTCTTGTCTGTCTAGTCTTGTCTGTCTAGTCTTGTCTGTCTAGTCTTGTCTGTCTAGTCTTGTCTGTCTAGTCTTGTCTGTCTAGTCTTGTCTGTCTAGTCTTGTCTGTCTAGTCTTGTCTGTCTAGTCTTGTCTGTCTAGTCTTGTCTGTCTAGTCTTGTCTGTCTAGTCTTGTCTGTCTAGTCTTGTCTGTCTAGTCTTGTCTGTCTAGTCTTGTCTGTCTAGTCTTGTCTGTCTAGTCTTGTCTGTCTAGTCTTGTCTGTCTAGTCTTGTCTGTCTAGTCTTGTCTGTCTAGTCTTGTCTGTCTAGTCTTGTCTGTCTAGTCTTGTCTGTCTAGTCTTGTCTGTCTAGTCTTGTCTGTCTAGTCGTGTCTGTCTAGTCTTGTCTGTCTAGTCTTGTCTGTCTAGTCTTGTCTGTCTAGTCTTGTCTGTCTAGTCTTGTCTGTCTAGTCTTTTCTGTCTAGTCTTGTCTGTCTAGTCTTGTCTGTCTAGTCTTGTCTGTCTAGTCTTGTCTGTCTAGTCTTGTCTGTCTAGTCTTGTCTGTCTAGTCTTGTCTGTCTAGTCTTGTCTGTCTAGTCTTGTCTGTCTAGTCTTGTCTGTCTAGTCTTGTCTGTCTAGTCTTGTCTGTCTAGTCTTGTCTGTCTAGTCTTGTCTGTCTAGTCTTGTCTGTCTTGTCTTGTCTGTCTGTAGTGCAGTAGACAAAATACCCGCCTGACAAGCGGGAGGCCGGGCTTTGATTCCTCGCCGAGGAGGCACATTCAATACAACCGTCTGGGCTGCCTACCCCGAAGGACTGCGAAATATGCGATACCGGGATGGCGGTTAGTGAGAGGTTCTCCCAAACTACAATAAAACAAAGTCTTGCCTGTCTAGTCTTGTATGTCTAGTCTTGTCTGTCTAGTCTTCTCTGTCTACTCTTGTCTGTCTAGTCTTGTTTGTTTAGTTCTGCGCGTCTAGTCTCGTCTGTCTAGTCTTGTCTGTCTAGTCTTTTCTGTCTAGACTCTCTGGCTAGTCTAGTTTCTCTAGTCTATTATGTCTTGTTTTGTGTGTCTAGTCTTGTCTGAGAAATCATGCATTCAATATGAATGGATTTCATATTTTGTTAATATGAAATGGAAGTCTAGTTTTTGAAATAATTTGTAATTTTGCCTATTTCATTTTGAAATCACTAAATTAAATTTCAATAAAATTCATATCATTTATGTATGCTGACAGAAGCTTTTCCTAAAAGAAACATAAATGTTACAAATTAGCGATAATAGGAAATAAATTATCCTGGACTCGAAAAGATGAATATTTCAAATATGCTCCGCTCCATTCGTGTATTGCGCTTTTTTTAACACGGCGATAGTCGAATTACATGTAATAAAAATAAAATGTAAATATTTAAAGAATTAGCTTCAAAGATGAATAAATAGCTACAAACCTCAAATACTTAAAAGAAATAATTAATAGGAAGAAATAAACAAAACATAATGTATAAAAATAAGTTACGCTTCTTTTTGAACAAAAATTAAGTAGACATCCAATTCCCGTCAATTTATCAAATGTAGTATATTTTAATATCAGTATAAATGCTATTGGTAAATATTGAATTTTGTTGAATCAAAATTATGATCTGAATCTCGATAGAAATTCTAACCGAATATTCAGTTCGGTGGCGGAACTTTGCTACTGGAAAAAGCAAAATATTGTTTATATTTTTATTTAGTTTGGTAAATCCCTGAGGTGCTATTTACACATTTTTGATATACAGTATTATTTTCTGTTTTATCTTTGCTCCCTCGAAATGTTTTATTTATATAAACTACGAACATGTTCATCCGAATGTTTTCTTGTTAATATAAAAAAAAAATGTATCGAAACAACGAAACGTAAGAATTTAAATATTCGATTAAGTTTTGTTAAAATTATACTTGTATATGAATATACATACCTGAAATTAAAGTGGTTCCAACATTTTTCCAGGTGGTAGCATTCCCGTAGAAAATTTCAGGACTTAAGTAAGAAAGCATATTATTTCTTAAATCGATATTAAGGTAAGAGATTTTGTACATATTAGAGAAAAGACCGGCGGGCAATTCTTCAATTTCTGTTCCTGTTATCTTTAAAACTAAATCAGGATTCTTTGAGAACTTCTGAAACGCTTCCCTATCGACGCTTTTCAAGTTCCTTCCAGTTATTTCCAACTGTCGAATCTTCCTGTTTGAAATGCACAGTAATTGATCGTCCAATATGACATCCTGCACGTCTATTTTTAATATTCTTAACTGGTTTAAATTACCCAGCAATGTGCAGAATTGCGTTTTAAAATTCTCTATCTTCGGACAAGTTTGTATTGCTAGCGTGTGTAAAATCTTGATTTGCGTTAGTGCCTTGGCTTCAAATTTCTGTAATTTATCGAGGCCTTGTATGTTGAGACTCTGTAGATTTTTCAAGTTCTGGAAATTATCCGTCAACAGTTCCTAAAAACAAACGCGTCCATAAATCTACAGGATGCTTCAAAGAAATAAATGGAAACGAAAAAAAATTACCTTGCGTTTTCTTTTTTATGCGAGGCGCTCAAAGCGGATTTACTACGGTAAACAGCTAGTAGCAAAAATACATTAACACTATAGCAAAAAAGCATCATACAGATTATCCCAATTAAAAATAGATAGTGCTTGAAGTTCTAAAAGTAATAATATAAGCAGGTTTAATATAATGTGTATAAGCAAATAAGTCTTGTTTTATATTACTTCCTTAGTAAAGTTCATACATTTATCTTGAGGCATTTTACAAACGGAATGTGTAACATCAATAATAGTTTAGTTGAAACAAGCCTTGAGTTAAAACTAGGTAGTTAATAATGCAACAGACATCATGCGTAAATAAACTATTAGGTAGTATATAAAAAGTTTCAATTTACCTTAATGGGGTTGTGGGACAGATCTAAAGTTTTAAGTAAGGGTAGATGGAGCCAGAGATGTGATGGTATTTGAACGACGTGATTGTAACTTAAATCGAGATGTTTCAGACGGACCAAATCCTGAACTGTATTCCTGTTGATGATTTCAATGTTGTTATGCGACAAATTTAAGTGGAGTAGATTCGGTAGCGGAAGGCTTGGCGTTGCTGTAATTCCTGCATTCGCCAAACTCAGTTCTTTTAAACTTTGGGCGTAATGGAAGAGTTCTTTGAAGTTAGCTCTAATGTTATTGGAGCTAAGATCAAGTTTTTGAAGTAAACCCAAACTTGTGAACACGTTATCCGGAAGTATTGTTAGTTTGTTATTACTTAAATCAAGAACTTGTAGGTATGGAATATCTGGAAACGTTGTGCTATCGATATGCTCGATATTATTCGAACGCACCGAGAGATATCTTAAAGTCAATCCAACTTCAGAGAGACTTAGACTGGGGATAACGGCAAACGAGTTGAAACTCAAATCTAACATTTCCAGAATTGTATTACTAAATATATCTTTTGGTAGATAGTTAATATTATTATTGTTTAAATTTAATATTCTCAGCTTTGGCATGTTTGAGAATTGATTGATGTGAAGTTGTGATATTGAGTTTAGAGATAAGTCTAGTGTTTGTAGATTTTGTAATCCAAAGAAGGCTCGACTGTTAATACTTTGAATTTTATTTTGTTTTAGGGACAGTTGCTCTAATGAGGTCAAATGCATGAACGTGTTTTGTTCTAATATTGTTATGGAATTATAGTCCAAATACAATTTCCGTAATAATGAAATATTTTCCAAACACGCTGGAATTGACGGCAAATCGTTATACCTGAAGTCTAAAATGTCAATATTTAACATTTTATTATCTGCGTCGCAATGAGTTATTTGATTTCTGCTCAAATTTAAATGTAAAGGATTTGAAATATTTGCGAATAATTTAAATCTAAATACGCTGAGTAGATTATTTTGCAAATCCAGCTTATTTAAATTAGGCAAATTAGTAAATGCATGCGTATGAATATTGTTAATTTTATTGTCGGCTAAAATCAATTTCTGTAAATTAGGCAAATCGCTGAAACCGTTCTTTGAAATTCGTTTAATCCTATTCGTAGCCAATAATATCGTTTCCAAACTGGCTAATGCATTAAAAGTGTTCGTTTCTATCGCCCCGATTTCGTTATTGGAGAAACGAGCGTCTTTAAGCTTCATGTGGATTTTACTTTTCAATAGAGTCACTGGTATGGAATTGAGCTTGTTCGACTCAAGATTAATGTATTTCAGTTCTGGTAGATAATCGAAAGCGTCGTCGGGTAACGAATGGAAATTATTGTTGTCTATAGACAGCCACTGAAGATTTCGGATAGGTTTAAAAATCTCATAGGGTAATTCGTTTACATCAATTCCAAAGGACATTTCTAAACTTTCCAGTTTATCTAGGCCATTGAAAGCTTCCGGATCTATATATCTCAGGGGATTAAAGCTAAGACTTAATTCTTTTAACTGCTGCAGTTCCACGAATATTAAGGGTTGTAATTGAGTTATATGATTGTTCCCTAATATAAGACTTCTTATGTTACTTCCCCAAGAATTAAAATCGTCCTCCTTAATTTCATATATATCATTATAAGCTGCGTTGAAGTGAGATATTTGCGTACAGTTTTCCAAAGCGTTCTTAGGTATCTTTGTCAAGCGATTACCGCTGAAACTTATAGCTTTCAATGAATCACAAAATCCGCTGAAAATATCGTCAGGAATTTCACTCAAAGAATTCGAAGACAAATACAAGTATTTTAAACTTTTCAAATGTTTCAAAGCGTGCGGAACGTATGCTAAATTATTATGGTCAAAGTCTAAATATTCGAGCGAATTTTCGATTCCGGAAAACGCTCTAGGTTCCACATATTCCAACTGATTGTGCGAAACGATTATCCTTCCACACTTTAAGCCGTTAAAACTATCCGAGGTGATGGTTCTGATATCATTGAACGCCAGATTCAAGTCCCGGATGTAAATAGAGTTGTTGAACGGTAGTTTGGGTAAAGTTCGCAAGTAGTTCTCACCCAAATCAATTTTCTCCAGCCATAGTTTTCGTGGGAAGGTGTGGTCGGGGAACGTACGTATGTGATTGCCACGCAAATAGAGCCACTGCAAGTGCGGCGATGTCGTGATCACATCGACCGGAAAGTTTTCTATCAGATTATGGGTTAGGCTAACCGTTTGAAGAGTTGTAGGTAATGAATGTCTGTGGACACGGGATATTCTATTTCCATCCAAGTTAAGCCAAATTAACGACTTGAACTGACGTAAACCGTGGTGTACTTTAGAACTGTGTTCTCCCCCTCCATTACCGTCAGAAGGAATTTCAGAAATATCGTTTTCTCCCAAGAAGAGATTAGCTATAGATGACTTCATGTGAGACCAGTCTCCTGATATTGAGTGGATCTCGTTCCTGTTAACAAACATTTAAAAATCAATAAAAATAACATTAATTCACAAATATAATTAAATTACCTACATAAATTGAAATTAAATGTTAAATAATGCAATAATAAAATTTATTAGTTTTGTATAAAAATAACGCACAATTATATCAACATTCTATAATCATTTTATTATATAATTATTTTCTTCGTATGTCTTTTTGTATATTTGAATTATAATTCTACAAAATACGTTTTTTTTAAATTGTCAATTGGTCCCAAATCTACACTCACCCACATAAAAAACAGCGAGAAAACTTGAGTATTAACATTTTATGTGACAGTTTTCAAGATATTGCGGGGGATATGGAATAATGAATCGATATATTTAAAATGGCATAGCTGCGATAATTATTTCGAAATAATATTTTAGTTTCCAATAAAATATAGATAATTTAATTAGATTAAAAAATCTCCAATAATTATTTACGTTTCTAGTACATTAAATAATTGTAAGAAGCAAATAAAGTAATTCAAGTCACAAATAATGAAAAAAATACATAACATATTTAAACTGTAAAACCAGTCAAGTTCTGGAAGCTAGCGATGCTTTTGGCTAGCTAAGGCCAAGCTAATTACAAGACTAGACAAGATTAGACAGCCAAAGACTAAGAACAAGACCGGACTGCATCGGAAAAGGTCCCAGGCGTTGAAATATAAATAAATACCAGTTGGAAAGCATTAGATGGAATATTCCAGTTGTAATAAAATTATTTATTTCTTTATATAATTAACCAAATAGTCACAAATTTTAAGACTAAAACATTAGTCAAATATCAATCTTACCTCTATGCTAACTGAGTTTATTTGCATAATATATAGTTTATTTATATTTATAATATGATTTGGAAAATTAATTATCAAAGAGTATGTAAACAAGAAAAAGGTTAAATTTATTATTATATATTATATTTGTAGTCTAAAGCTCGAAAAAATATAAAATGAAACATAATGATACTACCTTTGCTTTGAATTAATTTTATTGTGTTATGTTTATGTAAACAAATACAGAGGCAAATATTGCAATACACTATGAATACTTGAAATGTTTTTCCAATTTAGTTTTTTAATTAAACAAATAAAGCAGAACGAATGAGAAACAAAACAAAAAAGGAGAAAAAAGACAGAGGAAGAAGCATGAAACAGAAGTGCCGCAAATTAAAACGAATCCATTCTGTTCGTAATCATTACTTATTAATGGGGTAATGTATATAATTCACCTTTATCGCAATTACTGATAATTCAACTGTTTTCAACACTAACTTGCGAAATTTCAACATAAAAGTTAATACGACTTTAATATGAATTTATAATGAAATCGATTTAGTTCGCTTAAACTCCACTGCATAATTGAATATTACAATCAAAACCAACTCTCATAGTTTTTTTTTATAAAATAAAGTGATTCAGAAAATTGACATTGTTAATACAATTTCTATACTTTTTGTAAAAATATTATTTCATGGATTTTGTGGAATGTGTGAATATGCAATAATTTAATATCCTGAACCTTATTCACTTTTCCAAACATTTATTGCGGTTAAATATAGTAAAACTAAATATTTACTTTCCAAACATACTGTAAAGTTATATTAAATTTATTCAGTTGCCGAGCTGAAGAACTTCTCTATATATATAGAACGTGTGCTCCAACTCAATTTTATCCTAGTTCTTTCCTACACTGCATATGCATATTTATAATCAACAAATATGAGAGGATATTAAATTAGAGTCGCGTGGATCCTTTAATTGTACAAGGACCAATTATAAATAACACTGTAACATGCACAAGGCGTATATAGGTATGTATATAGCTGGAGGAAAGAGATACATACCCATGCAAATTCAGCCATTGCAAGTTGTGCAAATCCTTCATCGCTTGGAATGGTACACTGTCTAATTGGTTGTAGCTCAGGTCTAGCGACGACAGAGTTTTCGACATCGAACTGTAACAAGAAAATGTTTCATCTAACATGTGTTCATTAAAATAAATTGCAAACAACAAATAAAAAAGTTTGTATCATTTATTTGATTCTTAATTTAACTTTAGAAGCTTGTCGAATGTAAGCTCACACTTGAATATTTCTGTAATTCTAATTTCTTTTAAGTTAAAAAAAAATCGGGGAAAAACCCGACTGGAAAATGTTATTTATGTTATAAATGTTAATATTTCGTGGGTTCAAAAGTATTAAATTAATAGCAATGAGTATGTCGTACTAGACCTAGACATTCAACTCTATTCTTAATCTTGGTAATTACTTGTCTGGAAGTTCGCGAATTTAATAATAAATACATTGAATATTTGTTTTATGTAGGTATTTCACATGAATTAAACTTTGAAAAAAGAGTTTTTAGAGCTAAATATGTCAAAAATCGATCTATCTAAGACCTATTCGCTCCATGCATAACCGCGCTTAGCACCACCCGTGACCAAAAAGACAACTTCGTCTCCAATAGTAGTGTAAAAAACAACAGACAAAAACAAAAAATAATTAATTTATTAAAATATATACACTAAAATACACTATGCCGTATTTCCGGCAGATTTCACGTTGTCATAACCTTTGAACGACTTACCACAGAGACTTCTAGTCTTTACCAATCGATTGAGCGTCCAAAAATTATTCGGAAAACGTATATAATATTCCTTAGGAAGCTTTCTATTAAGAAATACCATCGACACGGAAAGTCAATTCCGCGGAAACGACGAAATGCGAGAAAATCGATTTTGCTAAAATCATTTTTAATTTTTTTTCGTTAATTTTTGAGTTACAACAAAATTGAAAAACGTTTCTGAAAGCATTTTTGCCGCTGATTACAAATATGCAAATAATATTTCGATAGCTCATTTCGTTCACTATCGTCTGCTAAAATTGAGTAAAGTTTTAAGAAATTTCGGCGCTCGAGTAGAGATCTTGGAAAGTAATGAATTTTCCGCAGATAATCTGAGTGTGTTAACAGGAAAATCACTTTCTAAAAATGATGCCGCAATCCGTTTTTGACTATCTGGAACCGTTTCAGAGATATCGACTTATCAAATTGAGAATAGTAAAATATAAGTTTGAAATTTCTCGATGAATAATTGAATTCTTTCCGAAGAAAAATTCTTTCCGAAGAATTTACATATCGACTTGTTCGTCTTGTCGAGAAGGTTCTGTGTGCCGAAAATGATTTGGTTGATATTGCCGTTCTTGAAAAAATTGAGAAAAACCGAGAATACAAAAATCGTCTAAGAAAATTTCGGTCGAAAAGAGCGCAATCTTTTCGACCGAAATTTTCTTTAACGATTTTTTTGGGAAATTTTCTCGTTTGTTTTTTTGTTTCCCGAAGGAAATCGATGTGCTGAAAACGATTCTCTAGTTTATTTTGCTCTAAAGTTACAATTAAACGAGATATATATTTTTTCGCTGTACTTGCTGTACTTGCATTTCCGGCAAATTTCATGCTGTCATAACTTTGAACGGTTCACCACCGAGACTTCTACCCTTCGCCAATCGATTCAGCGTTCCAACATTAGTCGGAAAACGTATATAATATTCCTTATTCCATATATAATATTTCTTATGATTCCGATTAAGAAATACCAGCGATACGGGAAGTCAATACCGCGGAAACTACGAAATGCGAGAAAATCGATTTTAATTAAATCGTTATTTTTTGTTACAGAAAAATTTAAAAACGTTTCTGAAAGCATTTTAGCTGCTGATTACAAATATGTAAATTATATTTCGCTAACTCTTTCCGTTCCCTATCGCCTGCTAAAATTGGGAAAAATTTTAAGAAATTTCGGCGCTCGTGTAGAGATCCTGGAAAGTAATGAATTTCGAGCGGATAATCTGAGTGTGTTAATAGGAAAATGATCTTCTGAATACGATTCCGTAATCCGTTTCTGAGTATATGCAAGCGTTTCCGAGATATCGACTTATCAAATCGAGAATCGTAAAATTTCAGTTTGAAATTTCTCGATGAATAATTGAAACTTTCGGAACAATTTACACATCGGCTTGTTTGTTTTGTCTTGTAGTTTCTGTGTGCCAAAAATAATTTCGTTGCTGTTCTTGAGAAAAACAAAAAAAGCGCATTCTTTTGTCAACATTTGACAAAACATAGATCTATCAATTATCGAAAAAACAAAATTTTGACGATACTCAAGTATTAAAGCTTGACAAAAAATGTTAAATTTGACAAAAATATAAGTAAAATCAGACATACATTGATAAAATACGTCTTGTGAAAACCTTGGTGGTAACTACAAATTGTCAAAATTTGACAACTATCCAAACAAATTTTTATAAAAGATAACATGAATTTGTCATTTTGCAAAATATATAGTTCAGTGTTCAATTTAATTGAAAGCGCAATAAATTGTCATAATTAATTAAAAAGAAAGCTAGATTTATGATCAATGCAAAAATTAATTATTTTTGTGGATGTGTGTTATTAGAAGTGAAATTTTAAATTAAACAATTTTACTTTGAGCTAAATACAATATATCAAATCACTTCTAATAACACACATCCACAAAAATAATTAATTTTTGCATTGATCATAAATCTAGCTTTCTTTTTAATTAATTATGACAATTTATTGCGCTTTCAATTAAATTGAACAATGAACTATATATTTTGCAAAATGTCAAATTCATGTTATCTTTTATAAAAATTAATTTGGATAGTTGTCAAATTTTGACAATTTGTAGTTACCACTAAGGTTTTTACAAGATGTATTTTATCAATGTATGTGTGATTTTAGTTATATTTTTGCCAAATTTAACATTTTAAATATATAAATATATAGTATGGTAAATGAATATATTGATATGCAATCCTCAATATTATAGATGAATTGAACATTCAACAGATGGATTGAACTAATTAAGTAGTATTTGCTTTTTAATATTTTATACTCGTATAATATTTTATATTTTTACACTCGTTTATTTTTATTACGATTTATTTTAATGTCCCGTTTTCATTTTACAAAGTGTCCCCAAAGTATTTTTTTAGTAAAAATTTTAAAGAAAATATTGGAAAGATTGAAAAAAACCTTTCAAGAAATTTTACTTTCGTTCAGTTTATATTTTTTATTTTAGAAAACATATTAATTTGTGAAACGATATTTTAACTTAACAACTTTAATTTTGATAAAAAATAATTTAATGATTCATTTGTTAGTATCAAATCAATTAGTCTGCTTACAAATATTAAGTAAAATATTTTTCGGTTTTGCTGACAGACATTTGAAACTGACTAAACAGTCGATAATCTGTCACGCGTACACGTTGAAGATTTTTTTGTGTCAGCAGAGAGAATGACAGTTATAAGAAATGTTTTTATATTTGCTGTAGTTTTTACATGCTACAATGCAATATAAATACAATACAATATTACATTGGGTGTTAAGTTGAAAGAAATGTGAATGGAGCGAGGAAAAGTCGGTGGCGAAAAACTGGAAGAAGGTTATGGATGAGAGTGGCTCGGGTTTTGTGTACATGGAAAAAATATTGAAGTGCAAAGGACATGGTTAAAGGTTTTTTTTATGTTTCTTTTTTTTGCGTCCTTTTTACCTAAACAGGATCTAAGAACTTATGAGCAATTTATTTTTCTGTAGTAATTTGGATATTTTTATTTTCCTTTTCATTCTCGTTTTTTGTTTTATTCTTTTGGATGTCACACCAATGTATGAACTGTCGGGTATTTATATTTTTGCCAATAAAGGATATTATATATAATACGATAAAGGATATTATAGAATATTATATTATACAATACTCATTCATAAATATTTCTAACGTTTCATACGTAATTATCATATAGTAGTAATAGATCATATATTTACAAATATGAAATCGTAGTTTTTTAAATATTCCTTTTTTAGAAAAAGTAGAAGTGGCACGCGCCTGAATATTGTATGACTATTTTTGTAAAAGTTCCACACATCGTTTCCACACATCGGCACACTTCCACTAATCGGTTTCCGACTGCTGGACTAAAACATTTCCGTGACCCCAACGTTGAGTTGTAACAAGAAAGCAACGTGAATTTTAAACATTAAACTTAAAGCTATGCAACATAAAACATGTAAATTAACGTATTACAATAATTTACATGATTTTTAATTTGACTTACAAATGTCAGCTCACATTTAAAACTTTGTGTATCTCTTCAAATTAGTTTTCAAGTTGTGTACTTTAAAATTGAGATTTAAAGTACAGATAAATTAGAGATTTAGTAAGTTACAAATTAGAAAAAATATATCTCTTTTAAGAGAAACTCCTTCACACTAAATGTTAAATACTAATCTATTATAGTGTAGTATTGATTCTATAAATTGTATGTAGAATAGTGGGTTGAGCAGCAATATTAAAAAAATATATATTAGCACGAGACATTCTTTTACCTATTAATTATTTTTTTTTATCTTTTAGCACGTTTTTAGTAAGTAACTTTCTTATCTCTTTGTTCTCTTGTCTGGCTGTTATCTTCTACGACCAGAGAGATTCTTGCAATCGATTTTGAGACTTGATGACATAGGGTTGCCAAAAGGTCTCTTTTAAAAGAACATGTTCCCTTTTCTAAAAATTCTCTCTTGTTCTCTATCTTTTTTGAGATATACCCGAATTGATCTCTTTTCTCTAATTTTATTAGCGACAATGCATTAAAATGCATCAAATGCACCAAAATAGTACATTGGTAACAGTGAACAGGTTGGTAGTATTTTTCTGTGTTGGTTGTGCAACCTGTCAGTTGTTAATCGTCTTTACTAAGGTTATGTCACGAATGTTGTGCGTTGTAAAAACGATTGTAAAATAATCGACAACTTTATTAGATAACACGAATTATTACAAATAAATCTAAAAAAGGTGTTCGAAGTGTTGACTTTCTTGCTGTAAGCATCAACGTTGCTTTGTTCGTTGCAACTCTGTTTGATAATTTATTAAACATTACTTAACATTTCAATTATCATTAACTGCCAGTTTTAATTTTTTTTTTACGTTTGGTTTGAATTTTGAAAATTGTTTGTACCATGTCAACGATGTTGCCAACTAAAGAATTCAAATATGTTACCAATGTAACAAAATATTTCTCAATCATTTATGCACTTTGTATATTGAAAAGTTAATTAAACAGAGAAAAGTAACCCTTCAGAGAAAGGTTAGTTTAACACTAAAGAGTTAGTTTAACACATTTATTGAAATGTTCTCTACAATGTTTAATGTTCAAATGCTAACAAACCTCATGAGATATGTAATCGAAAGAGACCACACTTGCATCAATTGGAATGAAGGTAATTTATGGTATTATCAGTTATATCACAAGAGCATCGAAAATAATCGATTATTTTACGAGACACGTGACGAAATCTGCGAAAAACCACGAGAGCGTAGCTCGAGTGGTTTTTTAAGGATTATGTCGAGTTAGGAGTGAACAATAATCGATTATTTTCGATTGCTCGAGTGGTATTCGTTACGATTATATAACGAATAAAAATAAACGATAATAATAAACTAAGCGATTTATAACGAAATTGACATTTGTTAGTAAATACAAAACTTGTTGTCATGACAATTATTAAATCACGGCTCTAGATTTACATTATTATTCATTGTTTTTGCTTTGTTGGACCCACCGAATACCCGAGGTGATTATACCACGTCGTCATATCGATTTATCGTATATCCATTTATCAATACCCGGTAACTAAGTAAAATTCTCTATTGCTAATGGTCAATTTTATGATGAGTTATATAATCATAGAAAGTTTATGAAATCAAATTGTTAATCTTTCCATTTTTATTTTTTTTCATTTAGATAGCCAAAGTTATAGCTTAGAAATTATGCCATTTTAACTATTCTGTATAAGATACTTAAGTCTGAACGCAGAAATAAAAGAGGGACGATTTTAAATTTGTTCTTAAAATGTTCTATTTTTTGTTTATAAAATGTCTATCTTTTCGTGATCAACAGCTGACAACCCTACTTGATGATGAATGAATGAGAGACTTGAAACGTTAAATATGGCACAGAAGTGGATTGCAATGTAATATTTTAATACTTTAGACACTTAGTTTTACTTCAATTAAGTGTTTTTAATTAAAACTCTGTGGTCTAAGCAACACCGAGGTTCTTCTTCTTAGAGTGACCTATACGTTGCGGATGTTGGCGATTAGCATCAGGCGCGTTTTTAAGCTATTCAGTGGTTTTTGGAGTGGCCCGCTCTCAGAGAAGAGAAACGTACATAGAAGAACCATCACAAAGAGTTCTGTTGGACATTTTTTTGGCACACATTGTGGCGTCACGCTGCTAGTTCTGTAAACTCCAAAATCAGATGGCGTTATAAAGCGTTGTATGGCCACGCATTGTGAAGTAACAAATTGAACAAAAGGCATTTATTTTATCCGGGTGAGAACTCATTTGTGATACAGCTTGGAATTGCTCATTACCTTGCCTCCTTACGGAAACACTTGCGTTCAAACGTTCAAATGCTCCCATAAAGATGGTTTTTCTATAGATGTCTCTCATCTTTGCGTCTGACTCCGTAATGGAGTGACCCAGCCAGTAAAGCTATTAAAATACAGGAAATAACACAAAATTCACAGAAAATTTATTTTTCTTTTAAGTAAACAAAAGTAAGCAATACAGCATAGACAAAATCAAAAGATGTTTATGTGCGAACGCTTCGCCTCATCTTTAGCCGATATATATATTTTTATAATTTCCTCTAAATTTTGATTATTGAGAGTATCTATTGAAAGTAATTCCAAATCAGAAGTTCTAACTTGAGTCATTGTTCTCCTTAGGTGTGTTTTTAGTCTACGCAATACACTAAGTATTCTAACTCTCTCTCTCTCAGCACTTGATATACATATGGGCAGCGTTACAAACAATCGAATGTTCTACTAATTCAAGATAGTGGAAAATATCATACTTTTTCTGTTTAATTAAATATTCTAGATAACCTAGTACAGCTCTATCACAACAAGGGTTATGACGTGAAAAATATATGTCCTGAAATTGTATCATTTCATCTATCAAAATAGGGGAAATAAATTTACATGTATCACTTAATAATTTACAACTTTTTGCAAATCTGATTTTGCACTGTTTTGCATGAAGATTGGATTTAGAAAACCTGAAATAATTTTGTACATCTATTATATTTAACATCTTCCAGACCCTTAATTCCGTCAGACATTTTGTTTAACATTGCATCTATTACATTAGTTTTAAAATCGATTACACGATTCAGGACATTACAGGCCATTTCGACTTGGAGAGTTCCAAAATTTGCTTGAAATAAGCGTCAGTTCTTAGTGGTGCAAGTTTATTTTTAGATTTTTTGATGCACGAAAAGACTTGAAATAAATCAATGTCTTTTTTTCTGCAATATTATTGATGTAACATCGATCGTTTGCAGAACATCATTCCAAAAAATTAAAATCATCAAATGTGAAACTTTATCGTGGTCGTGCCTTAAGACAGATAATTATCTTTACAATTGTTTCTAGAAAACTGTTTGACTGAAAAAGAACTGATTTAAAATTTTGTAATAAAGCACTTGTTGCCTTTGCTCTTGCAGACCATCTTGTGTTGGACAGATCTTTAAGTGAGTGTTGTTTTTCCTTTCTTGAAAATACTTCATCTTCTTCATTTTCCGAGGGAAATTTCGTTTTAAAAGTTTCCTGCTCGGCTTCCTCCGTATTATTGGTTCCTCCCTCACTAATTTCAGTGTTTTCTGTTTTTGTTGTAAACTTATCTAAGGATTCTAAAGACTCGAACTAAGCGCTAGGTGTAGAATTCAACGATGGTGTAGGTGTGAGAAAAACAGGCAAACATTCATATTCTGATTCTGTGTATTGTAAACCAAGTGTATTGTACACATGTAGGTATTGTAAAGTGTTGTCACAGGGGCACGCCGCATTGGGGCCCGTCCGTGCTACGCATCGATCGCACCTACGTTAAATACGCCTCTGATTAGCATGGCAATCTTGGCTTTATCAATTGATTGACGAAACAGTTGAATTGATGTAAGGCCGAACCACTGGCGTAAGTTCTTAAGCTAGGAGTTACGTCGTCTGCCTGGTCCTCTTCTCGCATCTGCTCTTCCTAGCATGACTAATTGTAATATGCGATATTTGTTATTTCGCATTATATGCCCTAAGTATTGCAGTTTTTTATCTTTGACGATGTTGAGCAGTTCTTTATTTTTACCGGTTTGTTGGAGTACTTCTTCATTTGTGATATGATGGATCCATGATATGGGCACGATGCGTCTATATATCCAAAACTCAAAAGCCTTCAACCTATTTTGCGTCGCCTCTGCCAATGTATAGGCCTCCACGCCATATAGGAGAACAGGTATGATATAGCACCTTACTATTCAGATTTTAAGGAGAAGTGACAAGTCGCTGGAGAAGAACATTTTCTTTAGTTTGTAGAAAGAAGATAAGGCCTATTCTTCGTCTTCTTCTTTCGAATTCTGCCGGTGTAACTCCTTTCTCTCTTCGGTCCAGGGGTACCTTTCTTTCGGGTTTTTTTTTCTGAAATCCACGGACTTCCTTCAGGGTGCGTCCCACAGACTGTCTGTTTTGGAGATATGTTATTCCCAGTTCTTTAATATCCTTCTCGGTTTCTGTCAACCATGTGGTACGAACCATCTTGTTTAGCCAGAAGGTAAACAGACGGTTGGTTAGTCGGTTTGGAGGCAATCTTGCAACGTGGCCATAGAAAGCTACCCTTCTTTTCCTTGCACAGTCAGAGAGCATCTCAATATGTTCGTAGAGCTCACAGTTATGCCGTCCTCGGAATTCCCCATCTTCCTTTACCGGGCCTAGGATCTTCCTGAGAATTCTCCTTTCTCTGATTTCCAATTTTTTTACCAGACCTCTTCGGTTCAAGGAAATACACTCTATGGCATACAGGGCCTCTGGTCGTAAGACTGATGTGTAGTGCTTAAGTTTCTGGTTGCGTGACAGGCATTTCTTGTTGTAAGTGTTCTTAGTCAGTGGATAGGCTAATTGTAACTTGTTGACTCTCTTGGATAATGATGCTCTTTCTGATAAGTAAGGGTCAATCCATTCGCCGAGATACTTGAATTTCTCAGTCCTCTTAATGCTTCCCTGCTCTAGTAACATCTCTCTGTTTGCTCCTCTGATGTTGGTGAAGAATTCTGTTTTCTCCAGAGACACTTGAAGACCCACTTTGCCAGCCTGTTTTTTGAGGCAATTTACCTGCATTGTTGCCATCTCAAGAGAATCAGCAAACAGTGCCATGTCATCTGCAAAGGCCAGGCAATCTACAACCAGTCCATCATTCTTATGTCCCAGGTAGATACCACTCTGAGCACCCAAATTGATCAGTTCCTTGCGCCATTCGCTCATAACCTTTTCAAGGACACAGTTGAAGAGAAGTGGGGAAAGTCCATCTCCTTGTCTCACTCCAGTTTATATTTCGGAGCTTTCTGAATTCTCGCCTCTAAATATAACCTTGGAATGGGTGTTGGTTAAAATTTCTAGGATGAGTCTCATCTCTGAGTTATCATCTTGGAGGATGCAAGTACAGTTTTAAGATTGAGAATAAGGCCTATTGTATTCTTGCACGAATTCTTTGGAGTAATCCCAGTCATTTATGAGGGTACCCAGGGTAGACATATTTCTCTACTCTCTCAACGCGTTCACTGCCAAGTATTAATGTATCTTGGCAATGAACACCGACATTAGCTGACCAAAAATAAAATCAATTAGAAGATGTAAAGACTAAAAAGTAGAAAAGAAATATAAAAAAACACTTTTTAAAAACCACGTTCTTATTAAAATGCACTAAAAAGGATCAAATATTTGGATTTTAGACACTATAAATAAAAGCACTCTCCACGCTTTTATTTATAGTCACTAATGTCAATACCGGAAAAAAATATTTTCTCCATTTTAGTGCATTTAAAAAAAAACGTGATTTTTTTTAACTTTTTTTATATTCTTATGTATATTGAATTGTAAAAGAGAATCGTCGAGAATTTCATTAAAATAAATTTCAACTAACATCAACAAAACTGTTTGCAGAGACAGGTAATTTACCTTGTTTCCATTATTTACATTATTTTTCATTTGAATTACAAATTTAAGCTCACACTTGAATGTTCGTGTAATTGTTTAATTTAGTTTTAAAATGGCAGAAATGAGATATATTTGGTTTTATGCTACAAATACAGGATTTAAATTTGTTGGTTCTACTAACACAAAGTTTGTTTGTTATTTAATACCTTATTCAAAATTATTTTGTATTAATTTGTAATTTATAATAAAATATATTAAAAATTAATTTAAGATACATGTAATTTACGTTGTCAGTTCAAATTTTATTACAGTATTGTTTGTAAAATCCTTAATTGCCAGTAAAGTTTAATTAGTTTCAGGTAATTTCCTCAGAACTTAGATTAGAAAATTATTTTAATATATTTTAATAAATTCATTTGAAATGCGTTACAAAATTTCATTTGAAAGAAATGCGTTAACATTTTTCTTATTAACAAATTATATTGTATGTCAGTTCAATTAATTGAAACTGCAAAATATATCAATGGGTTCAAAAATCAATAATATTACCTAATAAATTGAGAATTAATAAATGCGAAATATCAGACCATTTATCATTGCCTCACCATTTTTTTAAATAACTCAATGTCATCTGTCTTACAATGTATCTATATTATTTAAATCCTTTCGTCGTTACAAATACATTAATAAAAGTATGTCGTTCAAGCTGAAATAAAATACATTAATAAACGATAAAGTAATAGCAAATATTGAAGCAGCTTTCTTGTTCAAATTCTTTTTATATCAATTAAATTAGAATACAAAACCAGTAGATTCAAATTCCATTTGTATCATTAATATTGGAATCTTTTGAACTGAGGAATATATTTAGAATGTATATGTAGTATGTTTAAACAATACAATTAACTTGGGTTTGTATAGTTAAAGTAGGACTATTGTTTATCAAATAAAATAATTTTTCAAAGAAACAATTTCCTTAATCATTAATTGCATTTAATTACTTTGTAAAACCATCTCGATTTTAATTACAACTACAACGTCGTAATATTCTATTTTGTTAAACATAAGGATATCAATATCTGCTGCGAGAAAACCTTACAACTAGAGCATCTTGTTAATTAAGAGCTTTAGTGCAGGAACTTTAGATTAAAGGAAGGCAAATACGAGACAAAACAAGACAGACAAGACTTAATTTACAAAAAACCCACACGCCTGATTTTAGTCTTACTTATTTCAATTAACGTCATATATTATCAGCTTTGTTTAATTGATATAATATTAATATTTTATAATCTTGTTCATAATACATTCATACATACAAAACGGCATAGAGAAGACTGGACAGATAGGACTGGAGAGACAAGACTTTTTTTTTGTTTTTTATGGGGTGTAGATGGCACCTTACGGTTAACCACACAAGTGATCCCGTTGAATAAAACGGGCTCCCTGGGAATGCCATTAGTATTACATCAGGGAGGTTGACACGTATATTATTTATACTTGCTCTTATCTACTTCGCCTTTCCGCTCTAGAAGCGATTAGGGGTTCGCTACATTTCACTTGCCTCTCTTCCTATGCCTCTTGTTTTTGGGATACGCCTTTTTCTATGATTTTGTTATGGTGTTTCCCAGTCTTTAGTTATGGCCCAGTCTTTCTTGGACTTCAAAACTGGATCCATCATATTTTTTGGGGTCAAGTTTTATGCTTTTTAGTACTAGCCGTTTCTTATCCCATCTCGGTCACTCGTGCGAATCACACTGTCCACTTCACCGCAGCAAACGCAGTCTGGGTCTGATGCCCTCTCGATGTTATGGAAATAATCTCTAAAGCATCCGCGACTCGTGAGAACCTGAGCTAGGTGGTATAATATTTCCCCATGCCTACGACTAGCAAACGTTTCTATGACCGGGTGGATTTTTGTTCACTGGCCCTTTACTGAACTTGACCACGGCTTCCGTTAATCACTTCTGAGTTTGTTGTCACGTCTCTTTTCTAGCAATTATAGTTTTTTCCTGTCTCGTACAGGTCTTTCCTGTACATCGCACGTAGTTCAATTGGAGGGATTCCTGAGATTACGAGTACGGCATTCCGAGATACCGTTCGGTAGACGCTGCATATGATATGCATATGATATGCATATGACGTATGAACATTTTCCTATTGCATTATTTAGTGCTTCTGCCCAGATGGGAGCACCGTATAGAATGACGGAATGTGCTACATTGCTTAGTAGCCTGCGTTTGCTATTTCTAGGTTTTTACCATTCCTCTCATCTTTCCATTCCATTCCTCTGTTTGACGCCTTTTGAAAATATTCGGTGAAACATAGACTCTTTATCAATAGTTCTGCCTAGATATTTTACACTATCCTTCGATTTTATATTCACACCCATCACTTTAAAAGAGATATGGGCCAGTTTCCCATTGTATGTCAGCAGGACAGCTTCGGTCTTTTCCGGTGCCATGTTGCGGGACTTGCGGGCGTTGCGGGACGAGTTGACAACCAGTCAATAATTGCCTCAATTGCTAGGTTATCCCTGTCCATAATACCCCTTTTTGTTTTTAACTATGGTGAGAGCTAGGTCATTTGCGAAACCGATAATGTCAACTCCCTCGGGGAGTTTCAACTTTAGGACACCATCGTAGAGTATATTCCATAGTGTAGGATCCATAATGAAACCTTGTGGAACACTGCTGGTGATGTTGAAGGGTCGGGAAGTGTTTCTTGCGTGTAGGATTACGCTACGGTTGTACAAGTAGCTGCAAACCATCTTCAATAGATATGGAGAAATACTTCTATCTGTCAGTTCTACCATTATGTGCTGCTAACTAGCGGAATTAAAGGCGTTCCTGATATCTAGTGTTATTAGTGCGCATATTTTGTGGGTTCTTCTGGTACCTTCTTTGGCGCTTTATGCTACGTTAATTATATAATTAATTACATCCATCGTTCCATTACATGACTTCCCCTCTCTAAAACCAAATCTATGTCTTTCACATAGATTGATTCCATTTTGGAGTTCTGTTTTCAGGAGTTACAGGAGTTTTCCTACGACGTCTTGGGTTCTTCTGGTACCTTCTTTGGCGATTTATGCTACGTTAATTACATAATTAATTACATCCATCGTTTACTACCCTTTTCTAAAACCGAATTGTCTTTCACATAGATTGATCCCATTTTGGAGTTCTGTTTTCAGGAGTTTTCCCACGACATCCAGGATGTATTTAGGCCGGTATGACGAAGGTAGATCTGTGGGTTTGTCTCCCTTTTTGATGAGTACTAACTTGCTGCTTCTGTTTGTCTGGGAAGGAACCAGCCAGTAGATTCCTGTTAAATATTGCAAGTACCAAAGTTGGAAAGTTTTGTGTCATTACTTTTATGACTTCGGGGGGATCCCATCAGGGTCTGGGCTCTGTAATTGCGGAGGCGGCTACTTGCTAGTTTAAGTTCATCTTCAGTAAACAGCGGGATGTTAGAACCGGAGAGACAAGACTGGACAGACAAGACTGGACATACAAGAATGGACAGACAAGACTGGAGAGATAAGACTGGACAGACAATACTGGACAGACAAATCTGGACGCACAAGAATGAATACACAAGACTGGAAGACAATATTGGACCTAAAAGACTGGATAAACAAGACTGGACAGACAAGATTAGACAGACAAGACTAGACGGATAAGACTAGACATATAAGATTGGACAGATAAGACCAAATAACCGTGAGAGCCGAACGTTCAGGTACAGCACTTCGTAAGCTGATGCCCAGAATGAATGGTCCAACTACAAAGACTAAAATACTACTAAATATAGCACTGCAAGTCATAGTGGCAGTCCCGCCACGCCGATTGACCTAATGGAACGGGCAACAAATCCAGGCACAAATAGAGAAGGGAGGGTTCTTTGCGCACCCATGAGCAGATGGGCAGCAAGGAAGGGACGACGCCAAGGAAGATCACTGGACTACAACCCACATCCCAGAAATTGAGCCATGGTTCAACCGGATCCATGGCAAAGTGTTGTTTACTACCTATCTATAGTACTAAGTGGGCACAAAGCCTATCAACTCAATATGGTATACCTGATAATTAAAGACGAGGACAACTGGCAAACTAGCAAAGATATGCGTCACGATCCTCAGAACGAAAGACGAAGACGAAAGAAAGAAACGGCTAGCAACCAGGAACGAGGAGTTCTAACGGAAAGAAATATCACTTTGAAGTAATGCTAACGCGGTTTTGCAGTGGAATACAGATCCCAGGCGGGGTTTTAGTGGGTATACTGGTCACAAACACCTCGACCAGAGAGTCCCTTAGTCCACGGAGCCAGGTGGCTCCATGCGTGCAGTAATGTATTTCCCCTCCTTCCACAAAATAAAAGAAAAAAGATAATACTAGATAGACAAGACTAGATAGATATTGAAATACAAAATTTTCTTACTAAAAACAACTATTATTTGAATTTGAAACATCATTTCTTCTTTTTTCTTTTGTTTGAGAATGGAGAAAAATTTTTGGTATAATAAAACCATCAATAATAAAAGTTTGAATATTACCGAAAACTTCTCGTTTAAGTATCGATTGGGGGCCTAGATATTCGGTTATGTTTGAATAACTCTGGCGAAATAATTTATTAAAAATCCATAAAATTTAATATAAAAACTCACATGTGGATCGTTATTTCAATAGAGGAAAAAAACAACAAAGTCAATGATGAGTAAAATTAAGTTTTATTTCATGTGTAGCATTCTGCCACCCAGAATGACCCCAATTTTGATTTATCGAGAACCATTTCGTTAAAGCGAAAATAAAAACACAACTGTGCAATATTACGTAGTTGGGAAATAATGTATCAATCTACGAAATGAATAATTTATAGAATGTGAAATTTTGTTTCAAAATTTAATGGTTCAAACACTCCAACCAAAGTATAATTTATTTTTGGATGATTTACCTTCTCTATTTTTAATGTGAAAAATGTTTTGGAAATATGGGCCATTAAATAATTGTTTATATTATTTGCTATAAAATTTCGATTAAAACATATAAATACTTGTTGCTTTAAGATATTGCAATTTCCCTTTGATATAATTTTTAAAGATTTGAAATAAATACAAACGACTTATCAGCTTGATTCGCTAAGTCTGAGAAGGCATATCTCGATAAATAAGGATATTATAATCACGCTCGTTTGTAATAAATATTTTCTTCTGTTTACATAATATTTTATTTTTAAATATTTCAATCTATTTACTCATCTACGGATAATTAAAGAAAACAGTGCAGTTTAAAATATTGATTAATATAGGCGCCGTCCAATTTTCACATTAAAACGTAGAAAAACACATAGCTGTTTAATTAAGTGATATATTCGGTTTCCATTAGTAAAAACTCTTTGAAACCTGGGAAATACAATCAGCAATGTTGACAGCGACAAGACAGAGGAGAGACACACAGACAAGAAAAGGCAGTATCATTTACGACACATGTTATCTTGGGTTTATTTAGTTTATCTGGCTTACACGTGCAGTACCTTTCAATCCAGTGTCGCACTTTGACTTGTCCATAGTTTTGTTGTATTTTGAGGAGTGTCCTAAAAAATGCCTTGTGAAATACTGGCAAACTAGTTTAGGCTCTATTTCCTTTGAATATATTTTTTCTCTTGACAATGGAGTCACGATTAATAATTCATCAAGAAATAAGGTATGAAATGGTGAGGCTAAATGAAAATAGTGATGATGATGATTGATAAGTAATGAATCTAATTGATGGTCGTTTATCAGATGCGAAGTTTGAAGAAGACGTTTACAGTGACTCTGAGGTAAAGGATATTGATCATAATAATCATATGGGAGATGAAGATGATTGTATGTTGGGTAAAAGACAATCCAAAATAAGGAATGAAATTGAGAGGCAAAATGATGATGACTTAGCACTAGGAGTGAATTAGATGAATAGGTTTCTCTAAATTTGCAGAATTAAAACCAAATTATTGTGTGTTAGCTGGTCAAAGTGGCACACACCCTGTTTGTGTGTGCACAACTCACCAAAACATAAAACTAATGATAGAAAATGCAAAATTGAAGAGCATAACAAATGTAACAATGCAAATTGCAAGCATTGCCTCACAAAAGTCTTTGTAACTCATCTTTGTAACTCGTCGTTTATTTATTATAATATGAGAAAATGTGCTTATTATCCAGGTTAAACTGAGATACGTAACATCTTGGAAAAATTCAATTGAAAAGATAAAATATCGCCAGTGCATTTCAGTTGATCGTTGTAATCTACAGCTTTTAGAACAAGATTGGGATGAATTGATTGATTTATTCTGCGGGAAGTTGTCTTCTTTGGTTTAGCATGACTTCATTGCCAAGCAGCAGAGATCGTTTCTTAACAACACAAGAGAAAGAATCAGAATTCGTTGTCACCTGTGATTTTTCTGAAAATTATAGCATAGTATTAGAAGATGAAGCCCAGACTGGACATGCCAACAGGTAACAATCCACCCCTTTGTTATATATTTTAAAGAGGAAAACAAAGTTGAACTTGTTAGCTATGTAATTGTTTCTGATTCCCTAGAGCACAATACAATTGTTGTGTATACTTTTCAAAAGAAACTGATAATCTTTCTGATAACCAAATTTAAAAAAAAAATCCAAAAAGATTTTCTATTTTATAGACGGGTCTGCTGCCCAATACAAAAAGAAACAAAATATTTAAACCTCTGCTGTCAGGAAGAAGAGTGGAGGCGCAATGGAGCTGCGTGAAGATAGCCCCCAAAATTGAAAAAAATGGGAGACGTTTGACCAAGATTTGACCATGATTGACCACCACCAATTAATTTTGGGGCTCCGTCGCAAGGCCCTTTGCCATGTGCTGTGGCAATAACAAAAAACAAAAGTGGCATTCCGCAGCTGCATGCAGATATTCCCCAAATTAAAAAAAATTAAAAAAATAAAATGGGATACGTTTGACCAAGATTTGACCATGATTGACCACCAAATAGTTTTGTTTGCTCACATTCCGCTCAAAAGTTATTATAAAAAAAATGATGGGCAAACATGGTCAAACGAAGTTCTTCAACACCAAACGAAAAAAAAACAATAAAAATAAAAAAATAATAATAAAAAATTTAATATTAAAAAATCGATTTTCTAATCAATCGGGGATCCTAACAAACATTTTTTTTAAATTAAATTTTAAACTTTAATGACTAAACTTTGACTAAACCATGTTTTTTGAAATGCAATTAATAAATACAGAAAAAATGCATTTTGGGGGGCGAAGCCATTCATTTTTTTTATAATATCTTTTGAGCAGAATGTGAGCAAACAAAACTATTTGGTGGCCAATCATGGCCAAATCTTGGTCAAACGTATCCCATTTAATTAATTTTATTTTTACAATTTCGGGGGGCTATCTTCACGCAGCTACGGAATGCCATTTTATTGCCACAGCACATGGCAAAAGGGGAGGCCTTTCGGCGGAGTAAGGGGTTCTGTAAAGAGACTAGAAGCTCGTGCCAGTTTGCAAAGACTCCTTGCAAATCAAATCCACACCCCACTACAACTGTTTGAGTGGGCAGTAGAAGAGATTAGAGAAGTAGAGTTTGTATCATCATTAGCCTTTATGTCCCACTGCTGGGCACCCGCCTCTTCTCTGCCATATATCCAACCTCAGCAACTATGATTTAATATGAGGGACCTAGCGGTTTAACATCGAATCCGAACGACAAATTTCCAGAGAAGGTGTTAGGCAGTTGAGACCCCACGGTTGCCTAAGCCGGTTTTGGGAATTGAGTGTAATGGGTTGCAGCCACTAGTTTTAATTTTTACTGCTTTAGTTCTGCGTGGGATTCGAAACCACGCTGTCTGACTCGAGAGCGAAGTGCTTAACTATCTGAGCCACCATCACCTCTTTGTGTATTCAACAGAAAAAGACTATATTGAATCAGAATGTTTCTTGAAAAATCGTTTTGATCAAGCACTGTCTATCAAAGGAAAGCACCAATACCATGCGTCCATACCCATTTTCTACAAATTCAGAAGCTTGGGAAAATGAGGTGTCTAGGATGGGAAAAAGGAGAAATCTCCTGATAAGCTTAAATTACCAGGCATATTAGGTTACTTCACTGTTCTCTATGAAACAAACTGGTGGCTTATGTTTTAAAGAAGAATGAAGAACTACAGAAGGATGAATAAAAAATTACTTTTCGTCATCCAGTTGGACCCTCTACATCCTTCTCATATACAAGAAATGCTGTAATTCTGTGGGTCTCAGTAATGGATGTCCTGATGAAAGTGAATCCTCTAACTCCCACTGGAATAACCTATGTTCTACTTGAACGTGATATGTGTCAGACAAATGAAGCCTCTTCTTATAATGGTCGACCTGCTGATCATTTTAAGTTTGATAACGCTAATATTTGTCCTTTTATTTAATAGTGTAACTTTTAATAATAGTAACTATAGTAACTTTCGTTTATTTTCATTAGTATATCAATATAGCATTGTTGGATTATAAATACAGAGTTGAATTAATGGAAATGGAAGTTCAGTCTTTAATTTTCTTAACAATGAAGCCATCCATTTTTTAAATTCATATTTTGACCTGTGGTTTACAACAATACTAGCTAAGCATAAAGTTAATTCAACAGACGACTATACTTATGCTTTGTTGACTATCGTAAGGCCTTTGATAGCATTAATTAGAACTGGCTCTGGATAATCCTGAAGGAAAAGGAAGTTCCGGATCATCTGTTACTTTTAATTCAGAATCTGTACATAAACAGTAAGGCAGTCGTAAGAGTTGACAATCAACTATCTAATTCCTGTAAAATAGAAAAAGGAGTTCGTCAAGGATGTATCCTGTTGCCTCTTCTATTTAGCATCAATGAATATATTATGAGAAGGGTGACCGACGGATGGAACGGCGGAATTGCAGTTGGTGGAATAAACTGGTCCTACTAGCAAATACCCAAGAGGAACTTCTGGAAATTTTACAAAAACTGGAAATGGAAAGTAATAACCTTGGCTTGTCCATCAACTACTCAAAGACCAATGTTATGATCATCGACAGGGTTCAGAATAATATGCCAGACATCCTTCACCTGGGTCAATGCCAAGTGGTGAGCCAATATATCTATCTGGAAGCACTGATTGACGGACAGTTAAAAGCCACCAAAAACATGGAAAGATAGTGCTATCACTTTAAACACAAAAAAACTAAAAACTATAATTACAACACTGATATTGCCGGTACTTCTATACGGAGCAGAAACATGGTCGATGAAGGCTGTCGATCGCAGGAAGATCGACGCGTTTGAACTATGGTGCTGGAGAAGAATCCTATGAGTTCCCTGGACAGCAAGAAGAACTAATGCATCCATCATCCAAGAAGTAAACGAACCCCAAAGGTTATCCAAAATAGTGCAAGCTCGAATCCTTAGATATTTCGGACACATTCAGAGAAGAGACGAGGACAACTTGGAGCGACTAATAGTTCAGGGTCGGGTAGAAGGTACTAGGAAGCACTGATTAGGAAGGTAGGTCCCTAGGTAGGTCTCCTACACGTCCAGCGTGTCAATCAAATTGGGGCATCCACTGACTTAACAATCAACCAAGCAGCACTCAGCACCGTGTAAAATGGCGAGTTTTTGTAAAGCGAGTAACGAACTAATACAAAGCTTGATCACGACTCTTCTGTCAAGAGGAAATCGAAGAAGAATATGGAGTTAATTTGGAAATTTTTAAATACGTACTTTCTGAAAAAAATTGGATTAAAATTTTAAAATGGGTTTTAAGATTTTTTTTCTTAACTTAAGCTATATAGTGTCGTCAATCACAGGAAAGGACATGCAAAATGCTGTAAAATGCCACCAATTCTAGGTCTCTAGCTCAATTAAGAAAGATTCTACAGCAATTCAAAAAGTTGTTGTTCCCAGTTTTTGGGTCCATTTATGAGAACTTTACAGCTCTGTAATTCAAAAACGAGTTGACACATTAAGTAAAATTTCATATTTTCCAAGTTTATACTAACAGTACACCTTTGCCAAATTTTAGGAAAATCTGAGATCGTGAGGTTTAGAACCTGTGTTGAATTAATGTGGTGACCCGTTTTGTCTCTTATCAGATGACGAGGTTGAAGAAGACGTTTACAGTGACTCTGAGGTAATGGATATTCAACATAATAATCATCATATTGGTAGATCTCCATTTAAAATCGACACTTAGCACTTTTACAAAACGATATACAAACCTAATAATGAAGCTCAAACAGTTCTGCGCCGCATAGTGGATTTCCAAAAAGCCGGCCATAATGCAAACAATTTTTTTTTCGGTATTTTAAGATTTAAATGATTTGCAGGGATAACCCTAGCATCACTTGAGATCATTAGTTAAAAGCAGGTGGTGAGTGCTCTGCACAACCTTTTGTCATTCTCATTTATAGACGTTAAATACTTGTGCACGTCTCGACGAGAAATACGTTTTTGAAAAGTGTATAGTTTTTATATCCAACCAATTTGTCCAATGAATGTAACCAATTTTAATATAAAAACCTGGATTTTTCTCTTGAATATAAGTACTTTAATAAATAAGTAATTATAAATATTTATAACAACCAGGGCAATTATAAATTAATAGACAATGGACTGCGGTTTTTAGATTCTCCCTAGTCTTACTTAAATTATTTCACGCTGATAAAAAGAGAGTTTTAAAAAGTCCTGCTAGCCACCGTCCTGTTTTAATAATCCATCGTAGGTTACATATTTAAGCAAAACATATCTGAAAATTAGCTGCAGGGGTTCCGCCCAGTTTTAATAATCAATGGTAGGTTGCATATTTAATAACTCATGGCAGGTTATATATTAATGCAAAACATATATGAATATTAGCTGCAGAAAGTTGCTGGTTTGTCTTTTGCAACCCACTTTGTAGAATGCGAAATTCTGTAACATTGTGAATTTCTATTTGATGTTATACCAATCCTTACCAACAAAATATAAATCTATGCGTTTGATAAACCAACTGTTTTATTATTAACAAAATATTAAAACAATGTACATCTCTTGATTATCCGGTTTTGCGGATTATGTTATTTATATGCGGATTGTTTTTTTAAATTTTAATTAATTTAAATATTATAAATATAATATAAATTTATTGTTATTTCTTTAGTAGCATCGGACCTCGTGCTATGTTATTAAGAGTTATTTTATGGAATCCAATAGTTTTATAAATAAATTAACTTTCTATATAGATCATAATTTAATTTTATTATATTTAGATTGTCTATTTTAGGAAGTTTATATTAGGACTCCTGAGTATTTAATTTTGCTTGAAAATGAATATTTTTGACAATAATCCGTCATTTTGTATCCTCTGTGAAACCAATATCGAATGTGAATCGAAGATGTAGTGTACAGGTGTTTCGAGTAGTTAAAATGGAAGAATTAAGTCATTAGCACCCATTACAAAAGTCTTGGAGGACTTTCAACGACGCACAAACAAACAGACTTTGACGACGCCGACTGTGGTTCCCTTCCAGATGCCTGTTTCTAGTTCCTGGTTCTTCCAAGTTTCGATTCAGAAAGTATAGACAGCAGGGTCTGATTCTTGAAAATTGATGGGTATAGAAAAAACGAGTTTGGGTCTTGATAGAAAAACTGCAAATAGAATTGGTCCATTTTTATTAAAACCTGCTCAAAGGTGGTTTACTGAATGGCAGCCGACCGACGAAACGTGTGAAAATTTTAAATTAGATTTTTCCGTTTCATTTCCCAAGCAGAACAATTTGAGACAACTTTTGACTGATGCCGCGAATTATCTGAGTACGGACGCACTCCGCATTATGGGGAATACACAAGGGTTAAATTGGAAAAATTAAAATCGTTACGAGCAAATTGGTCGGATGCTGATGATGTTTAATTGAAATTATTTCACATGCTTCACATATTATTGATGATACCGCCGGCGCGGCACAAGTGAGAACGGTAGCTTATAACTCCGGCACGTCTACGGTTAGTGATTTGATTGCATTCTTAACAAACTATGTGAAAATCTCCCCTGTAAAGCCCTCGATAGATAAGTCCATTTCTAGGAAAAGAACGTCTTCACAAACATCGTCATGCAAAACGTCAAAACTGGTCACATTTCGCGATATTATAATTTCAAACTATCAAAATTTGTTTTTTTCAAACTATCAAAAAGCCCCGTTAATAAATGAAGACTGAAGAGACACTTTAAAAAATTGGGTCATCAAATTGAAAATTACTTTCGTCTCTCTAAACACGTGCGACTCGATGAAACGACGAGTCCGATTACCAGAAGGAAAACTAAACAAAAGAACATTTTGTTGAATACTTTTTCGTCAAATAATAAATGTTTAAAAACGTTGCCGATAACGATTTACGGTTATAATAGTAACTACCTAATTGACACTAGCTCAACTTGTTCATTAATAGATTGATGGATAGATTAAAACTCACAAAAATTCCCCGTATTACACCGTAGCAATTGGTCGATTGTACATTACATATATTTTTTTCCATAAAAACCCTCGTGAAATCACCTGAGGTAAAAGCAGAACTGGACCTTGCGATTGAGATGCATAATTACTCTCACTACGACATTATTGTAAGGGAAAATACTTACGAACAATGTGTGATTCTGTTAAGAGATAAAACTTAATAAAACAGTGTTCCTAAAATTTCCTTTAGTACAGTTGCTATATTTGCTATATATCAGTTGCTATATATCAGGAGTAGCCAAAGCGTTGACCGTTGAAAATATTCCTAGTCGCCCGCATGTTTGATATATACATATCTTTGATGCTCGTCCCACACAGCGTGCGAGACAACCCGTGCGCCAGATTTTATAGAATTAGTATTTTAAATTTATATTTGGAATAAAATTTTTCTTTTCTTATGATCTTATGAAACTTAACCACGCCACGTACGCCGCGCCACGCCACCAATAATTTAGAAAACGGGTCGCCTGTAGTAATCAAAAGTTTGTCCACCCCTGCTATACACTATACAATAAACTTGGTTCAAAACAAAAGGAACGGATCGCCTATTTGTCTATTTTCGCGCCATGAACAAAATTGCATGCGATCGGGCACGGCCATCGCAGGATTGTGGGGTTACAACCCTTTTAGACCCATTAACCCATTTGAGCTTGTTTGGCTTTTCCTACCGCTTCTTCAGCGTGTCTATTCCATAGGAGTTTGCTATCTAGTGTTATACCCAGACACCTTATCTTCTGTTTGTATTCTACTGCCCTCCCATCTAACAGTATCGGCTGTATGCAGTTTAGTTGCCTTTTTCTATTAAATGGTATCTCTGTGGTTTTGCTCGGCTTGAGTCTCAGAGCCACTGTTTGACATCATCTACTAGTTACTTTGAGGCCTATCTGTACGATTTCACAGAGCGTTCCCTCAAACTTCCCTCTGACTATGATGACTATGTCATTAGCGTAACCTTGACATTTGATGTCTAGGTCGTTCAGCCCAGTAATTAATCTAAAATTTATCAAACTAGTAGGTTTCACATCAGTGGTGAATAGCACACCTCCATGTGGGCAGTCTCGAGTTGTGGAGATCTTGATGGAGTCTCTTCCCACTTGTGCCTTCGCCGTTGTTCTGGTTCTCAGCAATTCTCCCATTCACTTTGAGATAGTCGATGTCGATATTCCTTCTTTCGAGAGTCGCTTTGACAGCCTCTTGCGTGTTGTCAAAGGCTCCTTCTATATCCAAGAAGGCACATATCTCTACTTTGTCTCTAGTGTCTTGTACCTCTGTCTCTAGTGCTGCTTCTATTTCATTTGTCAGCTGATACAGAGCGGTTTCTGTGGATTTCCCTGCTCTGTGTGCATGCTGACAGTTGTGTAGTGGTGCAACTACCAGCACTATTGTTCTAAGGTCCATTAGATATCCATAAGGTACATTCTCCATTGGCTTTAACATAAAAGAAGAAGTGTCTTCTTCTTCTACCCCACCTACGGTATGAATACCACCTTAGCCCTTCTCCATAGCTCCGCTATGTATCCGAGCGCTAGACTACTTCTAAAGATTTTTAGAAGGTACGGCATTAGTTCTCTCCCTCATTCTTGTAGGAAGGTGGAAATTAGTCAGTCCACCCATGGGACCTTAAATGGCTGGAAAGTGCCGATAGCTTATCTGATTCGGTTGTCCGTACAGAGGGACGTGGTCATCCTCTAGTCAGCCCGACTTGGTATCCATGGTTGCATCAAGCCCTCGGCCTCTTTGCCTGTATAACACATCTAACAAAAAATAACGTTTCGTTCACCAGAACTTCTGAATTTGGAAACGCAGGGCGATACATAAGTGATGTTTTGATATAGAAAACCTTAGTGTCAATCTTTGATACCACCTTGAAAACACACTTGCACACCAATGGTGTGCATACCAATTCTTGGCTTTGGTGCTAGCTTAATACAAAAACAGTTGATAAATTGTCTGCAAGCTACAGCTGTACCAGAAATACACGTAGGTGGCCAATGGTCGTTCTATATTCTCTTCTGAATATAGCCGGTATCAATTCGCAAACAACGCTGACATAAAGATTCTGAGAAGATATTATTTGATACAAGTATCCAATCAATTACTTACAATCTACAAGTGCGTCCCACTATGAACAAGATTTCTGGAAGCGCAAAATGAAGGCTGAACGAATTTTCCGGAGTAAATCAGAAACCTAAAGCCCCAAACAATAATAATACCGGTGAACTTGGTGGATGTTTCTACTGTACCGCGAAAATAAAAAAACCGCAAAACACGGTTTAATTGACATAAATGCAATTAATATATGTGTTTGGGGCATATAATTGACATTTGTCAAGTGTGTGGAAAAAGTCTCTAAACAAATTTTATAATTTTCAATTTCAATGTTTGTTTTTTTTTTTTTTAAATTTACAAAATGTGATAATGAAGAAAACGTTCCTTTTTAATCTGGAGCTAGATTTAGAGTATAGAGAAATAGCTTAATATATTTTTTTGGTAAACTAATAGTCAAACTGTTCAAACGTCCTCTTGTGTAATCTCTGAAAAGTATCTTCCAATATATGTTTTTTGTATATTTATTATATGGTATGTGGCAACACATGTCTTCATCTTTCGCGCGAATTATGGAAGGCTAAATAAGAAACGGAGAGATAATAAAAAAAACGTATGCGGTCAGAGGACCCGTGAATTCATTGGACCATGTGTTATCAAATAATTGCTTGCTAATGATCGTTTCTTAATCCGCAATATTGGTGCAGAGAAAACTATAAAATGTTCAAGGGTTGCGTCTTTGGCCAATGGACTGGAACCCTGATGATGTCTATTGCGCTTGGCCGTGTTAGACCTTTGATTTGGATAGACACATCGTAAATACGCGCATTGTGCAGTATTTCGATCCTATCTTTATTTATGAACTGTTCAATTGGAAGCAACCCATTGCAAATACCTGCCTTTTGCAGTATTTTCATCGTGTCTTCCAATGTTCTGATAATATGTGAATCTAATGAGTCCGATCGTAAATACGTGCATTGTGCAGTATTCCTATCGTGTCTTTGTTTATGAACTGATCACTTGGAAGGACCCATCGTTGATATGGTGAATTATGCAGTATTTGCATTATATCTTTCGGTGTTCAAATAATGTATGAATCTAATAAAATCCGATAACCCCGATACCTAGCACTTTTATAAAAGGATATATATATATATTTTTATATATATATATATATATATATATATATATATATATATATATATATATATATATAATTCAATAAGAGAATAAAAAGTTAAATAATAAGGGTATGTAAGATGAAGATGATATAAATTGTATGTTGGGTAAGGGTATGGAGACTATGTGAGTAGACCAGTAGTTTTTTCTATCTGGTCTTGTCTGTCTCTCTGTCTTGTCTGTCAATTCCTACCTATCTTCTATTATCAGTCTTGTTTTGTCTGCATAGTCCAGTCTCTCTAGTTTTGTCTCTGTAATTGTTGTCAGTCTAGTCTTTGCTCTCTAGTTTTTTCGGTCTAGTCTTGTTTGTATGAGTCTAGTCTGACCAGTATTGTTTGACTAGTCTTGACTGTCTAATCTAGTCTGTCTGGTCTTGTATGTCCAGTCTTGTCTGTTCTGTTTCAGACAGCCAGTAACTAGGGTATGGCCAATGTGGCCCTCGCAATAGACGCTGCTTTAATAAAGGTGCCGGTTTAATAAAACCAGAAGGTTTCAGAATAATATCGATTCGAAATTAATAACTGTGTTAACATTTAAGCAATTATTACTAATTATTTTAAAAATAAATCCTTATTGTTATTAAAAAATATAAAAGGCGCCAAAAATTAAAAAGGCATCATTTTTATTCTTGGCCATAGGCGTCAAAAATCCTAGTTACGGCTCACATTTGTCCGTTTAATGTTGTCTCTAGTCCTGTTTATCTAGTGTAATCTGTCTAGACTTGTATCCAGTGTTTTCTCTCTTCCTAGTCTTGTTGACAGTCTTAATATTCTATTATTCTCAGCAGTTTTTGTCTATCTGGCACTCGATTGTCCAATTTTTTCCATGAATCTAGTTTTTGTTCTTGTCCTTCGAGTGTTTTGTAAAAATAATAAATTTATTTAGAAATTTTGAAATAAAACACATACAAAATGAATTTAAAACGCTTATCGATTTTGAATGTTGAGATATTTAAGATATATTTCACATATATATATATATTTTTTTTAAGAATTATTATGTGTATGAAAATAAATTGAATAACTTTTTGCCAAACCAATCAAATACAATAAATATTGTGAATTGAAGAAGAAAAAAGTAACTTCCACCAAGTTATTTGCAATTACAAAATCATTTTGAAACCAATTAACGTCTCGCACTGTGGGGACCGAAACTTTTAAAGTTATTCATGCCCATCAACGGGCTCCAACTTAATAACATAATCAACATTTTCATAGAACGTTTCCATTCATACCTGAAGCGTCTAAATTAACTTTCATAATCTAATGCTTTGCCCTATACAATTGATAATTAAGGACCCAGGAGACGCTTAGAAAGGATAAGTCTCCATAATTTAACACACACACACACTATACACAATTCTGATATATACTCTTCATATACCTGAACTAAAGCCTGGATACAGTCCACGTCGATCCTGGCCCTCAGATTTACTTCGGGGACCTCGTTATATCCAGGCATTATCATTACACATGCATATTTTGTAAGTAATTATGTACACACTGGATACATGTGGAGACCGGATCTGATGAGAATTTAATATTTTAGTAGATCCATTATAACAAAGAATTAATGTGTGTATCTAGTCTTATATGTTTGAATAATATAAATAAATTTACCTTTATTTATATTACAGTAAAAATAAGAGAAAATAGAACTACACCTAAAACAGACAAGGCTGGACAGGATTAGTTAGACAGATAAGATCAGAGAGCATGGTCTTAGAAAACTAGACTGATAATACTACATAGGTAAGTTCTAGAGAAGAGACGAGAATAGACAAAATGTCTACTATATGCAAAACTAGCTCGACAAAACTGGATAATCATGAATAGATAGACTACAATATACAAACAAGAAAACAAAACTAAAGAGGCAAGTTTCTTTTAACCCATACATTTTCAATCAATTCATGGTTTTATTTGACAATTTTAAGAATTTATTATATTTTTGTAGCAATATAATAAATAATAAATTATTCATTGTAACATAAAAATTATATTAAAATTTAATATTTCCGCAAAGTTTCCCCATAAATTATTAGTAGGTCCATCTTCTCTACATGTAATAGTCATCAATTAATCACGAGAATCAGTGTATAATATGTCCGCGATTTCCCTAACCGATATATCGATTCTATATATCATTACCTAGATTGCAGCGCAGTGCTACATATTGTAGTATATTATTCCCTCATCATGCACAATATGATTGCTTACATTAAATAGTATTTAATTGCACCATATATACTTATCTGTAAACCGTCGTTATTAATTGCTTATTATAACATACCATTATGTGGTCATTATAGGTTATTGCGGTCCGATATTCATTATTCATTTTAAACAAGATTTATGGCTATTTTGGGATTGCTTCGCATTCTAAACTACTAACAATATCAACTGTAAATGTGTAATATTGACAACACCATGATATACTAGACCGGGCCAGATAAAAGCAGACAAGACCAGACCAGGCAAAGAGCTGTGAGGACTAAACATGACCAGACAAGACAAGATCAGAAAGGACCAGACAAGACCAGACATGGCCAGACAAGACAACACAGGACCAGACAATACCAGACAAGACCGGAGAAGACCGGGCAAGACCAGACAAACCAGACAAGACCAGACAAGACCAGACAAGACCAGACAAGACCAGACAAGACCAGACAAGACCAGACAAGACCATACAAGACCAGACCCGAGCATACAAGACCAGATAAGTTCAGATAAGACCAGATAAGTCCAGATAAGACCAACAAGGCCAGACAAGATCAGACAAGATCAGACAAGACCAGAAAAGACAAGAAAAGACCAAAAAAGACTAGACAAGACCAGACAAGATCAGAGAAGACCAGACACGAACAGGAAAGACCAGACAAGACCATACAAGACCAGACCAGACGAGGCAAGTCCAGATAAGACCTGACAAGACCAGACAAGACCAGGCAAGGCCAGGTAAGACCGGAAAAGACCAGACAAGACCAGGCAAGGTCGTTTAAGACCCGACGAGACCGGACAAGACCAGGCAAGACCACACAAGACCAGGCAAGACCAAACAAAACCAGACTGGACCATACAGGCCCAGACAAGACCAGATAATACCAGTCAAGGCCAGACAAGACTAGAAAAACTTTACAAGACCAGACAAGACCAAACAAGATCAGACAAGACCAGACAGGACCAGACAAGATCAGACAAAGCCAGAAATGATCAGACAGGACCAGACAAGACCAGCCAATAAAAGATAGGACCAGAAAAAATCATACAAGACGGGACAATTCCATACAAGACCAGACAAGACCGGACAAAACCGGACAAGACCTGACAAGACCAGTCAAGACCAAGCAAGACCAGACAACACCAGGCAAAACCAGAAAATCCCAGATAAGACCAGATAACACCAGACAAGACCAGACAGGACCAGACAAGACTAGACAAGACCAGCCAATACCAAATAAGACCAATCAAGACCAGACAAGACCAGATAAAACTAAATTAGACCAGGAAAGATCAGGTAAGACCGGGCAAGAGCAGGTAAGACCAGGCAAGACCAGCGGAGACTCGTGATGTCATTTTATGTATTTGTTGAATAACATTTTAGTTTATTAGAATACAATATAATTTGTTTATGTTATGTTGTTTTAAGTTTGCGAAAGTTTCTATGTGGCATTTAAGGAAACCAAAATGAATGAGTCTTTTAAACAGATCTGTGAAATTTCTACACATTTTCACGGATTTTCTTTAATAATTTTGCTTTCTTGAACATTCTGAATGTGTCATTTTTTTGATAATTTAAAAAAACATTTATTGAAATAAAGTGTCAAAATAAATTCAAATTCGAAAATATTTTGCCTAATTTTGAGGGAAATGTATCAGAAATAATACATACAAATATAAAGTGGGATCTGTAAAAGTACTAGATGGTTATTAACCATCAATTATGGTTATTAACCATGCAATTTAAAATCATTAAATTTTGACTATAAGACTTGTGGTAGAAGAATATTAATATTCGTTCATAAATTTACAGTTTATCGCCTGGATCTCAGCCATCCTACCGAATAAATGACTATTTTCAACCAACCACAAGAACATTGGAACTCTTTACTTCATTTTTGGGGCATGGGCTGGAATTGTAGGAATATCGCTAAGAATTTTAATTCGAATAGAATTAAGAACCCCCGGAACATTCTTAGGAGATGACCAAATATACAATGTAATTGTAACAGGCATTCATTATAATTTTCTTCATAGTTATACCAATTGTTATTGGAGGATTTGGAAATTGATTAGTCCCTCTAATGCTTGGAGCCCCAGATATAGCTTTTCCTCGAATAAATAACATAAGATTTTGATTGCTGCCCCCATCATTATCATAAGTCAAGCGTCAGCGAGTCAGCGAGAGAAGTCGTACGAGACCAGAAAAATTAAACAAGTTAGTAGTGTAGGGCAAATTGTCCCCCAGTTTTAGTGATTGGTCAAATAAGAGCTTTGTCAGCTATTTTGGTTAACAATGCCTATTGAACTAAGATCCAACATCCCATTCTGACAAGCAGTTGGATTTCATTAACAACTTTTTAACGAGTGGTAACTTTGAAACTTTTATATGGGAGGCTAATAAAAAAGAAATAGAACCCCTGTTAGTAGTCGTCTCTGAGTTATCTACACAAGTTGAATTTTTAACCAAACAAAATGAAGATTTGTTGAACTCTCGAGCTGCTGCTGAGCGGGAAATACCCAATAATTTGCAAAAGGTATTCCTACACCAAAAACTGGCAATAACACCGAAACGCCGGATATCTCAAGACCTGTGCAGCAAAAAGATTTATCGACAAGAAAAAGTAGTGATAACGGCGAGATAGAAAGGCCGGTTCGAATTAATTCTACCAAAGGATAAACCCGGTAGCTCAAAAAATGTAAATAAAACATCTGAGAGAATTAGCGACACAGCCAGTGGAGTTACAATAGAAATTAATGAAAATTGGGAAACTCAGCGTCGCCGTAAAAGAGGGCCGAGAAAGTCAAACGTAATTTATGGGAGTAGCGACGACCCAACTAAATTAAGGGCGGCCGTGCGTTTTCAACACCTACACGTGTACCGTTTGGCTCCGGAATTAACTGAAAAGGACATCATTTCATATGTTCCAAAGAAAAACTTCAAACAAATACTGTGTAAAAAGCTACAGTCCCGACACCCGACCGAAATGCGTCCTTTAAGGTCTCAGTACCCATTGAAGATTTTGAGATCCTAAACAAACCAGATACATGGCCACGGAACACTTGTTTGAACCGTTTTTTATTAAGGCTGGAGAAACCAATACCGAGGGAGTAAATCATCTTAAGGTGCGTAACTCTAAATCATCAACTGTATAATTAATAAACCAAAATGTGCAGTCATTGGGTAACTCGGTGGATACCTTAGAATATATGTGGAAAAAACAAGCAGTGTATATTTTTAATTCTTACAGAGAATTGGAAGAGCTCAGAGCAAATTAAAGTTATAAAATTAAAGGACTTTGAACTAACAGACCTCTTTTGCAGACATGCAGGCGCACACGGAGGTGTCGAAATTTACTAATAATATTTAGCGACATAAGTCGCATCGCTGAAAATATTATACTCGAATGTGCAGCGATAGAATCCGTACTTAACGGAGATAATATAATAATTATTGGAATATATAGAGCCCCTCTGGCAGATTGTAGAATATTTATAGAAAAACTGCATGTTCCTACTCCTAATTATATATATTATTGCAGGAGATTTCAACATTAATATTCTATTTATTTAAATCTGGTTAAATTTATAAAAATCTAACCAGTGTCAGCAATTTTTGTCGTAATTAAAATCGTTTAATGCTACACCAGTAGCCAGAGAAGTAAGTCATCCACAGTCCGGAACATGTATAGACAACATTATTGTAAATATAAAGCTTGAATACTACATAACAACTTCAAATAATCATATATCCGACCATTATGCTCAGATATTAAACCTGGAAATTAAGAAGGATTGGCACCCAAGCCAAAAACGAATACGTATCCTATACGAAGACAATAGAAGACATCACTGAGAGCTTATGGATAATATATCATGGAGCGAACTTTCCAGCATTGATTGCTCCGAAGTTAATATGCAGTGGAACTTCTTCATGGGAATTTTCTACAGCCAATTTGACGAAGCTTTTCTTCAAGCAACAGTCAATACCAAACCAGCGGCGCCACGGGTCTTTTTAAATCCAGAAGTAAAAAAGATGAAAACACATTTAGAGCTACTACATACGATATATGAGCCGTTTATTTTGAAAGTGACCTAACTCCATTTATGTTCGTATCGAGATATTTAAGAGTTTGCGTTGAATAAAAATTATAAATATGGGTAACAGATAACATAGTAGAATAATGTGGTGTTTCTAAGGGTGTCAAATTTATCACCTCAATTAGCATATTTAACGTTATTTAGGAAATAATATGTTTTTTATAGCTGTAAATGGACTTGGGCCACTTTCAAAATCAATGAAATCACGTTTTCAATCCTTAAGAAAGCACAAGTCCATCCATACATAAAATTAATTTTCCTTGAAATAAAGATAAGAATGATAAATAACAGTTGTTACATAATTTTTACCTTAACATTAATATTGTTTTATTAATTATTCAGTCTTCTACAGTTTGTTTATGCGGGAGGGATATAAAATAATTATCGTGGGCAGGTGGTATATAATGTGGTATACAAAGCTGGTATACCAAAGTTCCTTGTATTTGAGGTTAGTAGTCCCGTATTTTTTTGTAGTTTTTTTATTTTCACATTGAAATTCATATTCGAAGATTCATAAGTTTTCTCTTAAGATATTTTAATACATTCATATTCTCATACAGTTTTTTTATTTGTTATAAACGGAGACCCGTATCAGGAGACCCATATCATTAGCAAAACGAAACTGAAATTTGGAATTAAATTCTTTATAATAAATTCATTGCACATTGATAATTCAACTGCTACTTTAATAATTAAACATAAAGCTTACCAGATCATATAAACTTTAATTGCATATTTTCCATATCGGTTTGAAACTCTCCCACAATCAGTGGGACTTACGCCACTTTCAAAATAAACTTTTTCACTTCATTAACCCAGAAAAACTTAATGATTTTAAATATAATAGTAACAAGTTACTTTAGTATAAAAAGATCAAGTATAAATCTAACTATTAAGGTAACTAACTCAATATTTTTGAAAAATGGACTTAGGCCACTATCAAAATAAACGGCTCATATATAAATGACCGAAGTTATAAACAGCTGTATAACAATCTACGCAGAAAGTACATTAAAATACTGCGTGAAGAAAAATGGACCGCTTCAACAAGCAGTTAGAAAGAACATCCAACATTCAAAGAGCAACGTGGAGCATTATTGAACAAGTTACTTCACTTCAATCAAAACAAATGCCGTTCTTCCATGATATTAAAGAACCACATACATTGTTCACAAATTTCAACAATTTCTTTATTGATACACCAAAAAATCTTTCTGAATCCCAACCCCGAGTTCCGTTTATAAATAAAATAGTGGAAAATTGTAAAACTATATTTGTAAAACCTGTTACCGAAAAAGAGTTATGCGATACCGTTAATAGCCTTAAGAATAAAAAAAGTGCGGGCATGGACGATATATTCAGTATTGTAATTAAAAATGATCTCCCAAGTTTGCGTAGCCCTCTGCAGCATGGTATTAATAACTCCTTCCAATTTGATGTTTTCCCGGACAGTTTAAAGGTGGCACTAACCACACCAATCAATAAAGCTGGTGATAAATCAATGATTAGTAATTTCAGGCCGATAAGCATCTTGTCAACTTTTTCGAAAATCTTTGAGAAACTTTTGTGCAATAGAATATTATCTTTTACAAGCAAATACAAAATCATAAGCCCACAACAGCATGGTTTCCTAAAAGGTAGAAGCATAGATACCGCATGCTTTCTATTTATAATACACATTATGGAAAACTTGGAACAAAAAAATATACCCCATGGACTGCTAGTTGACCTAACAAAAGCTTACGACTTGGTAGACCATGCTACACTTTTTCAAAAACTGCACAGTTATGGACTTAGGTTATGGACAGAGGTGTGATATTAAAGTGGATAAAATCTTATTTATCTAACAGAATCCATATCACGAAGCTAGTTACCCCGAGTGGAAGTGTGAAATCCATGCCAAGAATGGTTAATATGGGGATCCCGCAAGGTAGCAAGCACCATTGGCCCATTATTATTCTCACTTTACGTAAATGACTTACCACAAACACCAATAATACCCCGACATACGATGGTGAATTACGCCGACGATACAACGCTGCTGCTAATGCATAAATCCATCGAAGAGATTACATCCAATGCCAACCTTGCGATGTCGTCTATACTATCGTGGTTCGGTGAAAGTCGATTAATATTGAATAAACTAAAGACGAAATCGATAATTTTTCAAACGAAAAGATCCACACAAATCTACCCGGAATAAATAGTAGTTGGCGATGAAACCATAAAAATGGAACAGACGGTGAGACTTTTGGGTCTACATATCGATAACACTTTAGACTGGACATCGCATATTAGCAGAGTTATAATGAAACTCAATACTCAAGTATACGCAATTAGAACTCTTAGTCGATATGTAGATCAAAAAACTTTGGTCTATTTTGCAAATTTTCATCCCCACATTAAGTTCGGAATTATTTTCTGGGGAAATGGAATTCATATAAATAATGTTTTCAGAGTGCAAAAACAAGTGTTGCTGATTCTCCTCCATCTACCTTTTAGAGAATCATGTAGAAGACTTTTTAAAAAGGCAAGGATTCTTACAACGGGTTTATACATATATGAGAGCATAATGTTCTTAGTCAAACATAAACCTTTATTTAACCAATTTACAAAATCCAAAAGCCAAAGGGATACTAGATTTAATAAAATATCCTATGAGCTGCCCAGGCATAATATGACGATGACGGAGCGACTTCCTCCCTATAGTAACATGTAAACTGTACAACAACAACAACCTCCCAATGGCCATAAGAAAAATGGAAAATTTGAAAAGTTTTAAGCAGGCACTTTTCGACCTCTTAATCCACATTGAACAGTACCACTTGGAAGAATTTTATGTTCAAGCAAAACATATCTAAATATATAGTTATTTTTTGTATTTTTTATTTTGTAGAAAGTTTTGTATATTTTATACACAAGCACTATTGCTTCGTGTATTGCCCTTTTGTTATTTTGGATTTTTGACAAATTTCAATTAGTTTTTACTGTAAAAGGTGACTTAAATATTGAAATAAATAGTTTTGATTTGATTTGATTTTTAAACTTAAGAAATATAAATATTGTAGTAAAATATTCGAAACATGATTTCTATGTTGGTTTGTTGAAAGACTTATGTAAGTATTATGTTTAATGGGTATAAACTTTACTAGAACTTTGATAATTAATTGATAAACATAGATTCAAAATTAAATATTTTAAATTAATGTGTCCGTTTGTTCAGCAAATTTGAAAATTCTAAATTGCAAGCTTGATTTATAAAAAATCATCTTTATATGACCGCATAAGATTTACTCATGTTATGTGCCGGTATATAGCTATATTTTGGAAAATGCTGGTGAACGGAGGTCTTCGTATACTGACTTTATAAGTGGGTTTTTAATGGAGAAATGAAACTCTTTAAACAAAAATTTTCTCGGCATTTACAATTTGTAATATAACATATTTGCTTCAGCGTAACAAGTTTGAAACTGTGTCATTGCATAATAATTTGGAAAAGCTATTAATATGAAAGACTATGTGTGCTGCTCAATGTTGTATTTATACCTGTACATCATACCACCTATACGCTGCCATATTAATGTTTGTTTGCACATATCCTCTACGTCTACTAATAATTATTATCACTGCAAACTATTATTTCCAAGAAACTGTGTTGATCTTACTCCTGCACATGAAATGTTCAGGGCACCATATTTCCCAGAGTTTAAACTAGTAAGTGGAATATTATTAAATATGATATTTCAGTTTACGGTCATTGAAGTTTTCAAATTACAAATTAATAATCCTTGAATAATAAATAATACAATAACTAAATTATATATAATACAAGAATTATATTATATATAATACAAGGCATCCCACAAAGACCCTATACGAATCATTATATGACGTCCATGACGAATACGACGACTGAACCCACAGAACCTCATACTTTTTCTTTGTTAAAATAGTGGTTACCTAAAGTATTGTATTCCGTGGCAGAAAGACCGTATGGTCGATAGCCATTTGTTCCTTTTGGTGACAAGAAAGATTATTATTATTATACAATGATTGTTTTGAATACAATAGCACCAGGTTAAATGTTGTTAACTGGTATTGTTTGGTATTGTCTGGTATTGTTTGGTGTTTTCCAGTTTTTTCCGATTTTATCCGGTCTTGTTCAGCCGTGTCCGGGCTTGTCTGATATGTCCGATATATCCGGTATGGCCTGGTATTATACGGTCTTGTGCGGTCATGCCTAGTCTAGTTCTATTTTTTCTTGACCTAGGCGAGTTTTGTTCAGTGTAGACTGGTCTTTTCTGTTCGCGTCTTGGCTTGTCTTCTATGGACATGTTTAGATTTTAAAATTATGTGAATTTTTTTTCGATCTTGTAGTGGTTACCAAATGAATAACTATTTTTTTTTCTCATAAAATTTTTTGTGTATTCTTTATAAAGCGTGCTAAGAAAGTTCATCAATATTTATCATAGAAAATAACAAACAAATATTATCTCCCATCTAAACTAACGCAATTATGTATTAATGTATACAGGATGAGTGAACATTCGTTGAAACATTGTAAAAATAAAGAAATACATGCAAGAAATACCTGAAAGCTCTTTCCGCCACGTGTTGCAGTCGGTTATTTGAGAGGGTGAGAGAATGCACTTGGCTTCCGGCCAGACTCTCCGGCTCGACGGCTGCCATCCTTGATCCGACTACCTCTAGCTGACTGATGCTGCCCTCAGGCAAGTCTGAAATATCATCGGCATGAGAGAGCACTAACAACAACCTAACGTAAGCTTGTAAATATTAATTATCTGTGCGAGTAACAAACTCGACGAGCATCCTATTTTCATTGAATCTTATAACAATGGGGAGTGACATCCCCATGACTGTGTTAAAGAACGCTACAATTAAAGTTTTGATAGAATGCGACAGTTTAATTTCCTATAATTAATTTGTATATAAAAAATGTCTTTTAAGTTTTACTAACCAAAAATAAATAGATAAAATCGATTTTAATTAAGCAGTAGTTTTTAATTTTTGACTAAAATTAAAATTTTAACTTTAAAATCAAATTTAAATATTTTTTAGTAATGTACAGTATCACAAGATTTCAATTCTGCGTAGGTATACCTACGTAGAATCCAAAATGAACCTTATATATAAGGTTCATTTTAGATTTAAAAATAAATAATTTAATTTAATAGTTAAAAAACAATATTTACTTATTAGAAAAAATTCAATATTTTTTTAATAATTTCAGCAATAAAATAGTTATTTACATTAGAGTGCGGAAACCTTGATTTTACAATGCAACAGCTCGTTTGGGGAACGATTCCAAAGGGCGAGTTCCCCATTTGCTGGAGCATTATAAAATCATTTCCGCACGAAATTTGTATAAGATTTTTTGGCCGACAATCATTATTTAAAAAACAAATAGATTTAAATTAATTACAATTTTGGAAATTATTTAATTTTTTAATGTTGGTACTCACAAACTTTGACATTTTTTCTAAATCAAATTTTTTACGTATATAATATGTCATTTTTCCAAATGTCAGACGCACAGTAAAATTAAAAAAATCACTCTTATTTTCTACATTATCGTGATAAATACTGTGTAAAGTAGCGTTTTCTACATTAGGTTTTATTGTCATATACTTAATTTATTTTGTAAGTGTCGCTGAAAGGTTAAAATTTACTGGTCACTTTACCGCATCGTAGAAGTACTTTGCAGCAAACATTGCCGCAACATTGTGTTTAAAAATCTAGTTTCGCTGGACGCATACACGATGTCAAAGCTATCTTTACAATTCAGGAGGCCAAAAATATTTTTTGTTTGTTGTTTGCTATAAACGACGTTGTTATAGACAACCAAAAACAAAATTAGGAAATTTAAATCGTTGGCAATAAAATATTTTCAATTATTTTATTTCAGCATGCCATTGTCAAATATTTCCTAATAGTATATTACGTAATGAGAGTTGTAAGAAGCATATTACGTACGAGCGGAACAATTACGCGCGACCCGCGTAGCGGGGAGCGCGTAATTCCGCGAGAACGTAATTGCCTTACAACTCGAATTATGTACTATACTTTATCTACGACCACACTATTTTTTTTTCTATTTAATAAGAAAAATATGTTTGATGTAACTTATATAGTGATTCATCCAAATAGGCAACACAATGTACGCAGTGTCAGTGTCAAATGAAATAATTTATATTTACTTAATAATTTATATTTTCTATGTTTAATTTCATTAATACCTAATAATACCCACTGTGTTGTAGCAGTATCGTTTAGATTTTTCATGGAGCAGTCTATATAGCCTTCTGCTACTACAGACGAACGCCAGCTACCATGCCTTTTTAGTGACAATAAATCACCAACGGAATCCACAAGAATGGTGGCTGAAGAACATCTGTAACAATGTCCTGTATAAAGATTTGCTTCCGGCAAATGAAGATAATTGGCAATTTGTTTAGGAATAGAGGCAATTTTATTTATTCCATTGCTTAGTGCATTTCTCATTTTGATAATTTAGAAAAAAAGGCTGAGTTTTGTCCATATTTTGTGGGCGTAGGTGAATATATTTTTTACAGGTTTGGTAAAATTCTTTCGGTATCACAAAAGATCTTTGAGTTTTTGTTTTGGAATCGGGAATTTTAATGATCAGAGATGTTCCGTTGTCTTTTATATGGCAGGGTTTGATATTTCGTAGTTCTTGTATTCTGCAAGCACCACTAATGCCAATGATAAGAATAACCTAAAATTATATAAAAAATATGTCGTTATGCCCATTAGAGAGCATTATAAGATAAATAAAGTAATGAATACCTTCATCGATAAATATTTGTTATCCGGCGAATTATGGAGGAAACTGTTAATTTATTAAATGGTTAAAATTTTTGATTTTTTGCTTTTAAATCCATCAGATTTTCTCGTTAGTAAAGCTATTAACTTTGAATGTTTTGAAATGTCTATGTCGTGCTTTATATTAATTGTTGTCTGAACCATTCAATAAATTGCCCAAAGTGAAGATGGTTTCATTGTTTGAGATAACTCATCAAAGTATAATAAAACATTTTCTGAAAACGATTTAACTGTATGCTTCATTCACCAGTCCAAAAATTCTCTATATGCATGCTCGTATCGATCCAGAGATTTAATCCGTAGCAAATTATGGGCAGCTTGTTTCGCTTTTTCAAGAATTTCGGGCGGAGTAGCATTTTCTATTTCGCTATCACTGAACAATACTGGACTTTAATTTTTATAATTGAAAAAAAATATAGTGTTTATGTATTAGTTTGACGTTTAATTTTTTTTGACAAATAACGGAATGTATTGGGTTGCCTATATTAAACGATAGTAGCAGCTCTCAACCAATCAAAGTATCGTAAACCAAACGCACTAGTGCGTTATTGAATCATTAAATAACATTAATCGCGGACTGTTACATACGTGTGTTGTAAGATGTATTTACATAATCCACGAACTGTACAATATTGGGCAATTATAATAGTGGTCGTAGATAAAATTATTTAACAAATAATTACATACATTATAAAGTGTAAAATTAATAATTATGTATATAAAATTAAATAAATTAATTGTTTATTCAAATTTCGTAAATTTTAATTTTACGGAAAATGAATTGTAAGACAAATTGAAAACCTGTTGACAAATTTATTAATATTTTTAAATAATTTTCATTTCCATAGCACAGAATTTGAATAATTATATTCTTTATTTACTTCTCGATATACATTCTGAAGAGGTGCATAACACCTGTATATAGAAATCAGAAAAATAAGAAGGGAAGAGAAGGTGCGAGGGAAGAAGGACCTTGTGGTCGATAGCCCTTTGTATACAGTATACAATAAATATATTCTCTCTCTCTCTCTTGCGTGCATATAAATCGGCCCACTGTAAACTTTTGACTGTACCTAAACTATTTATGAGATGAAATAAAGAAATATGCCGTTTCAAAGACAACTTAATATGCTTTAATGTTAGTTTACGTTCATAAAAATTTATTTCGGTTTTTTGTGTTTAACAATGTGAAATTAACTCATGAAACAAATTATTTTTTTTTGATTTCTCAAAGAAATATGGTTTTTGACAATTATTTAAATTAACACTTAATTTTTAATAATGGATATGGCCCCCTCCTACCCTAGTTGCATCTCTCATACGATTAGGCATAGATATAAGCAAGTTCGCTATTGTTTCTTGTGGGATGTTAAGCCACTCTACTTTTACTACAACAATAAGCACTGTGATCGAGGTTTGGGCACGAAGCCTAGTTCTTTGTTTAAGCTCATACAATAAATGTTCTATCGGATTTAGTTTGTGATTGCATGCTGGTCACTCCATAACCCGAAAACCAATTTCTGTAATGTAATCATGCACGATTGGTGCATTGTCAAGTATAAAGATAAATTCTTCTGCAATGTAGTCGACGTAACGTACCAAATCAACTACTAAAATCTCACAGATGTACCTAGCACCCGTTAAATCTCCCCTCCTGTGACCATGGGCGCCCCAAATGATGAAAGCAGGGTCGGTTCCTGCTCCCATAGAAATTGCATGCCTGATCATGCACGAATCCCCTCCATAAAAGGTCCTGTGATATATCAAGACATCAGATACAATGACATATCAAGTCTAGCCCCTGGATCGTAGGCAACAAATAATAATTTTATTATTATAACTTATCCTAACAATTTCAATATTTTGGTTTGCATTTTCATTTTATTCAAGTTTAGTACAATTATTATTGATCAATTAAGTTAAATATATTAATTAAATTAAAACTTTATTGAGCGCGTGCAAGTTATCGCTTGTTGAATCCCAATTTTCAAAATTTACATTGTTTTTAAACAGGCTGTCCTGGCTTAGTTTTTTAACAACTATTAATACATTGTACATGAAAATTTTCAGGATTTCTTGAGCTTTCAGAAAATATAAAACTTGTTCTGCTAGGTTTATCTGTTGTTAAGATATTGCTGCAAATGTAACGAGACGTTTTTACATAGATGGAATGTTTGCGGTTTTTTACGTTTACGGTGGAACAAAAATTTGTCTACATTAAGAGCAAAAGTACGTAGGCTTTTCAACAAAGCCAAGCAATACGGAAATTGGCTAGAATACTCTGAGGTGCTTACCACATACAATAAAGAGATCAGAAGGGCAAAAAGGGAAAACTTTAGGACCGTCTGCTCTTCAGTGCAGCAGTCTGCATATTATCTGAGGACAAAACAGACCCACATTGTTTTAACGTCCAATTTAAATGATCCATTGCAAAACGCAGGCGTGCTTGACGAGATGTGGTTTTTGACAAATTGCAGGTATCTTAGGAATCAAGTTTATTTCCTGCAGTCTTCGTCTTACTGTGCACTGACTAATTGCCACTCACCGCACTTCACGGAGCTGTTGTTGCACAGCATTAAGGTGACGATTTCTTAATGATGTTAACACAATAGAGCGGTAATCCTGAGCCGTTGTAAACCTCCTTCTGTGTATACCAGGTCGTTTATTAAAGCATCCAGTCTCCCCATAACGTTGGAACACTTTTGGAATTTAATTGCCTAGTTTTGATAGTGACATGAAAATGGACTGCCACTAGTAATAACATTCAAATGTCTGTTGTATATTATTAGGAAGTAGTTGTTTCTACATAACTGCCAAAGGTAATAAATGTAGACTTATCAATGTTGAGAGAGAGAGCTGAGATGTGTTAACCACATATTTAGCTTTTCTAAACCATCATTCAAGCGATCTCCATCCTCAACCCAGTTTTTCCCACAACCTAGATAGATTGTGCCATCAGCATAAGAAACCAGTGCATTTTTAGGTAATACATTATAGATTTTTATTTTCAATATATAAAATAAATAAAATATATAAAATTAGCGGAAAAAAAGTAAATTTCCTTGAGGTACCTAACTTTTAAAGATTTATATTCACTTATACAATTATTATAATAATTATAAACTTAATAAAGTCTGAACACAGCCTGAATATATAAATATATTCAACCTTTCCGGAGCTCTATAAAACTAATGAGTCTTTTTAGGACTACCAAAAACAAATCTCATGCGAAGTTTGTCAGTTATTTTATAGCTTTAAGTCCACCTTCGTGGCACTCAACAAAAATAACATTGTTTTTAAGATCATATCTTTCCGATACCTTAAATGGTAGTCCTATAAAAGACTCTTTAGTTTTATAGAGCTCCGGAATGGTTGAATATATTTATATATTCAGGCTGCGTTCCGACTTTATTAAGTTTATATGATTATCTGTAAAGTAGCATGGTTTTACCAATTCTAAATTTAACTAATCTTTAATTAATTGATGCGATATATTTAGATATGCTTAGATGTCAATTTTTTTTTCGACAGTTTCAAATTTAATTATTGCAAATTGAAATGCTAATAAACATAATAATTTAATAAAAATGCGGAAATCGAATACAAATTTTGAATATTAATAATTTAACTGCTGCTAAAAAATGAATTTAATAACAGGGATTATATCCGTTTTTTTTTATTATATTGTAAGGAAAATAATTCTTAGAACGGAGCAAAATTTAGAAATTCTATAAAATACAAAATTGGAGAATTAAAAATGAAAATGTAAACTTATTTAAAATAAAATGTGCGATATTTTACGATTGTAAATATTTAAAATTTATTAAAAAAAAATTTTAAACAAAATTTAAAAAAATTAAATTTTTTAAAATATTTCAAAAAATTGCGATGTTAAATTTTTGTATTTGAGCAATTTGAAAGAAACGTTTTGGTATTTTCTGTTGGTATTTTTTAATATTTTTGGTTTTAGTAAACTTCTTTGCTTACATTGTTTGAGGTAAATATTCTTGATTTAATTTTAAACAAAATTTCTAAAATCTGGTAAAACGATTATGTAGAGAATGAATTTTAGACAAATTTGAAGAATGAAGAAACTATTTTTATTTTCGATTTGTTACTATATGTTATAGCTTCAGCTAAAAATATTGAGTTCAGATTCTTTATTTAATTTAGGATAAGCACTTCATTGTGACAAGATTTGAGATTTCAGTATAGATATTTTTTAAATAAATTTGGTTTGACAAAGTTTCTAAAAAGTTTTCTGTAGATTCTGAATTGCATTTTAAACAAATTTATGCAAAATCTTTTAAATATCTCACAATTTTGACCTTCGATTTTCAAAAAAACCTGACAATTTTGAATATAATTAAAAAATGAATATCGCCATAAATCCAACCCAATAAGAATATGCATATTTTTTTTAATATTTTTAATTCACTGTTTACACCGCTATAACATAGTGAAAAATATAAATACTGCTTAAAAATGCTGTAACTAAGTTTAAAAAAATATTTAAAATAGAGAAAAATTTTGAGCTGCTTAAACGCCGCAATTTTCGCGCGGTCTGTTGACGTCAATTACTACTGACAGTTCAGTCCATTGTTCACCACAGCTGTTCTCGTTTTTAACTTCACGTTTTTGACATTTGTTTTCTAACCAAAAGACTGCAATGACATACAAATGTAAACAATACGAACTTGTTTACATAGTATGTTACGTCACTTTCGTTTTAACCAATGGTGCTGCGTTTTACAAATTTGAATTTCCCTCGCATAATTTTCTCGCTTTTTATTAATTTTAAATATATGATATTATTTATATATTTATTATTATTTTTATATATTTATTATTTTAAGTATAAAAGCTATTAATTACAAAAATAATGGTTTAGTTTAAATGTCCGGTCAATGAAGATTCGGAAAAAAAATATTTTAACCAAATTTAAATTTCATATTCTAGCAAAATTCAATAATTCTAGATTATGTTAAAATTAATGACCACTTTTTGTAGAACAACTAACAACTCCAAATGTCATCAGAAAGCAGCCAAAATGAGAACAAATTATAAAATTTAATTACTTATTAAAATCAATAAACCTCAATTTGGTGAGCCAAATAAATAAATAGGAAGTTTTATAAATAGTGTGTAAGCTATAAAACTTGTTAACCTTATTTTTGGATTTACAAACAATCATATTTCGATTAGTTTTATTTATTTAGTCGGAATGGTTCTGGTTCTCTTCAAGTTTTTGGTAAAAATAAGAAACATTTTGAACAATTTTTATATGAATATGAACTACGCAAATTTATTCTAAAATAAACTAACTATATTCGTTTTCTCTGGTTCAGATTGATGTTTCTGCGAATATAAGCAATGATCACATACATTAACAATGAATTAAAAAAAAAAATATAAGAATATAATAAATTTGATGTACAATTTAAAAATAAAACCAATGTTAAATAATGATGAAAAGTTTCCGAGGGTGAAATTAATTACGAGATTAAAAATTAAAATTAGTACATCAGAGAAAAGCGCGTTTAACGGAAAGATTAATGTTGCGTTGATGGATCGCCGCATTTTTATTTGCACTTTGCATGATTGGCGATACTCAACATCTAATGGAAGAAACGTCGTAAAGTAGATGAAAAATACAGCACATTTTGTTGCTTTTATTACTACACGATACAAAAAATGATACAACCAAAGGAAATCATTACATCTCCGTTATACCCACCCTAAAATACGGTTAGGGTGCGTACTCCTTTTATTAACACAACATAAATAAAAAAAATGGGTTCCATTTTGGAATCAATAGATTTATATAATTCCTTTCACTAAAATGTAGTTATAATAAGACTAGATAAGAACTAATACATTATATATGACTAGACAATACTAGAGCGGTAAGAACAAACAGTCAAGACTAAGCAGAACAAGGCTATCGAATTAACTAGACAGCAGATTTAATTATTAGACAGCAACAGTATATAGATTAGACTCTAAATATAAGACTAAATACAGAAGTCTAATAATATTAAATAGACAAAACTAGACAGATAGGACGAGATACAAAAGGCTAGTCACACAAGAATGCAATATTAGGCAATCATGATTATACAAATAAGCTTAGCTATATAAATATAGCTAAAACGGCCAAGAGTCGACAGACAAGACAACACATATAAGACTAGATAAAATATTGTGTACTTCTAATTTGTTATAACATGTAATAGAAGAATAGGATGGTTGCGACTATTACTACGTGGTAATTCATACTTAAATTATATTGAAAAATTCACTATGTTTTTACCACACTTATTATATGTAAAAATGTTATATAACTTATTATTCACAGTTATATAAATTTCTACACATATAACGATTTGAGTTTCGACTGTTGAAGGTCATTTTCAAGTGTCATGTTTGTGTTCAAGTGTTCAAGTTTCACTTGAAAATGACCTTCAACAGTCGAAACTCAAGTCGTGATATGTGTAGAAATTTATATAACTGCGAATAATAAGTTATATAACATTTTTACATATTATAAGTGTGATAAAAACATAGTGAATTTCTCAATTTGATGTAATAGAAGATATTGTAATAGTAGGAGCTTAGGTAATTGAGTGTGCAAGAGTCAAAGTTGAGTAGAGGGAGCAATTGTTCATGAGATGTAGCGTGTAAAGTAAACAGTGATGTTTGTGCCTGGTGACCTACTTGGTTTGTAAATAAATTGTAGTCCGTTGTTGATTGTAATTTACATGATGAAAATAAGCTCTGAAATATTAAATTATTAATAATAATTCGTTCCAGAAAATTAAATAATTGCCATTTCCCAATTAGTTCCTATCAAACGCAAGAAAAATGTATTTTTAGAGAGAGAACATATTTATTTTATCCAAAGGGCTATCGACCACGAGGTATTTCTTCCCGCATATAGAATTTGATTTAAAAGGAAAAAGAACGTATTTACATATTAATATATAGAGATCAATAGAGTGATGAGAATAAAATGAGATGAGATGATGAATTTAGTCGTCGAACATTGTATCGTAAAGCGTCTTAGTTGGGTGTCCGCGGGAAGTATTTTTCGAAGTTCGTTCTGCCATTTCCGTTTGAAAGTAATATGTGTCCATAGTCAAGGAGGGGGCGGCAGATGGCTTTATAGATTCTAGCGGCCGTTTTAATGGAAATGCATTTATTTCCATAGGTTAGGCCACGGAAATATTTACTTCTTGCTATTGTCTTTGTTCTTCGTTGTTTCGCGTCGTTAGTGAATTTTATCCTGTTGTCGAAAATCATGCCTAAGTATTTGATTTGAGGAGTGGGTGTTACGTTGATGGCGCTTAAGAGTATGTGGGGAGAGCTGGGACAGATTCTGTGGTTAGGAATGAAAAGTTGCCATTTAGATGGATTGGCGGAAAGTCTTCAAGGATTCAGCCACGATATACGATAAGGGCTTAGAGACCGTAAATGGTTTTTTTGAGGTTTTTATTGTGGGAGATGAGAGCGGTGTCGTCGGCATATTGTAGGATGTAAGATGAGAGGTTGATTTGGAGTTTGTCGTCGGAGTGATAATTATAGTATAGGTAATAGAGTATTGGTGAGAGAGGAGAACCTTGGGGGAAGACCTTGATGAGGAGTAAATTGAGGAGACAGGTGGTTGTTTATTTTGATTTGGAGGGATCTCTCTTCAAGGAAATGTTTAATTAAGTAGAGGAGATAAGGAGGGATATTGAGTTGTTACATTTTGTAAAGGGGTCCGGCGTGCCACACACTGTCGAAGGCTTTGTTGTTATCAAGGAAAAGGGCAGCTGAGTGTTTGTGTTGAAGGTATGTAGCCTGTAGGTTATTGGTAAGAATGAATAAGGAATTGGTAGTAGAGTGGTAGGGCTTAAAACCAAATTGATATTTTGGGATGGTGTTTACTCTGGAGTTGGGATTTAAGGATGTTCTAGGATTTTGCCAATAACTCGTAGGATAGTAATGGGTCGGTAGCCATTGGGAATGGTTTTGTTCAGGTTTAGGCATGGTGATAATTATTCCTTCTTTCCAGCACATGGGGAACGATCTCTTGTGGAGGCAGACGTTGAACAATTTAATGTGCAAATGAATTTCATCAGGCAGGTAACGGAGTAAGCATTTTTTAACGACGTCAGAGCTACGGGAACTATTCCATGGACAAGGGCGGTTAGGTATTCGTCGTATGTTATTTCGTACATACGTCCATACTATCGCAGTTGAAAAAGTTGTTAATCCAGGTATTTACTCTGTTAAGGTTATTATTGTCATAGTGGGAGGGAGTATGGTGCAAATAAGAGTGCAAATGAGTTTTCGAAATGTTCGGAAAAAAGACGAGCTTTTTCTGAGTCAGTGGAGTAAAGTCAGTTATTGAAGGAGATATCAGGGATGTTGAAAGATGGGCCGTATTTGGAAAGTTTTTTGATTTTTTGTCAGAATGCTCTACCTTCGTCGTTTTTAATTTCTTGACAAACGAAGAGAGATTAGTGTATTTATGTCTCTGTTGAGTCTGCTGATTTCCGTTTTCATTGCTCTGTCTTCTGTACACTTGTAGGTCCTGCAAAGTTTGCGTGTTTTTAATTAAAGTTAGCAAGTAGGGAGGTAACTTTGGCTCGTAGAAGTTGCATCTGGCTTTGTGGGAATGTTTGAAAATTAAGTCTGTCCGAAATTCGTTTATGTTATTTAGGGTGAGGTTTGAGAGGTCACTATTTTTTGTATAGGTTATGATACTAGTGTTGACTTTAGGAACATTGGGGAGATTGAAGTTGATATTTGTGGTATATTGGACAGTGGGAGGGGAACAGTGTTAAGGATAGAAAATGAGATTGCCAGGTCATTTATTGACGGATTTACCATTAATTATAAAATATTAATATTTTTCTACATCAAATGTTTTCTGTTTGGATAAGTAGCTGAGCAAATTAAAAAAAAAAATAAATAGGAATGTACTAAGATAATCGCAAATTAAAAATAAATATTATTAAATTTAATCAGTAACAAGAAGATCTAGTCTATCTAATTTTTTCAGTTTAGCCTAGTCTGTCTAATATTGCCTTTCTAGTGTCATCTGTCTGGTCTTTCCCGTCTAGCGTTGTTTTCAGCATAGTTCTGCCTGCCTAGTTTTGTCTGACCAGTATTAGTTCTCTAGGCATCGCCTATCATGGCTGTTTAGACTTTTCTGTCTAGTATTTTCTGTTTAGTCCTGTCTGTCCAGTCTTATCTGGTCTTGTGTGTCCAGTCAAATCAAATCAAAATCAATTTTATTCTATAAGGATGTAAATATTACATATGAGACAAGTCTGATCTGTCTAGTCATGTTTGTCTAGTTTTTTCTGTCTAACCTTGACTGACTAGTCTTGCCTGTTTAGTCTTGTATCTTGTCTTGTCTCCAGTCTGCAGAAGATATGTAAGTGTATAAGTTAAGAGAACTAGGACAATCCTATCGAGAGAAGTTTCTTCGTGGGATATGACAGTGTGTAAGGATTTCATAATTGTTATAGATTCCTTTTTCGACCGAAAATATGTCATCTTGTTCAAACGTTTGTCCTCTCCTAATTTTCAACACAGTACCCAAGAAGATGAAGTCGCGTTTACGAAAAATGCTTTAAGCAGTCGAACATATCCATGAGGTGTACATGATCATTGCAATATTGTCACTTTAATAAAAGAATCTTTGGTCAAAACCTGTTCCAATGTTTCTTCTTTTTTTTCTATGTTAACGAAAACGTTAACTATGTTAACATTAAAGAATTAAAAATAAATTATATTTTGCCTAATAGAGTCACGTTTATTGCATATAAAAAAAATTTAAATCAGTTTTTCTGTTGTTGTTGTAGGTTTAATCATCGTTTTTACTACAAACTGAACTACAATTTCCATAACTGTTGTATGTTTTATGTTATATATGCAGGCTATTTGAGATTAGTTTATTAATGGGTTTGGTTGAACGATCCATAAAAAGTAACGAAATAATAAAAAGTAACTATACTAGGAAATTATATAAAGATATTGTTATTTTGAAAACCGCAAGAATCTCATTAAGACCATTCGCGGTAGACGCTAAGCGAATGTGAATATTAAACAACAGATTTGTTGCCATTTGTTTTATTCTCCTATTAAAAGGGAACCTAGTCGCAGGAAAATAGTCGGATTGTAATGGGAATGTTATACGAACGTTCTATTTTTATTAATACTGTGTTTTTTCTTTAACATTTAAATTATAATAGATTTGCATAGAAATTAAAATAAAATTATATAAAGCGTATAATTTCGTTTTATTACTTTTGTGGCTAAATTTAAAACGTTATTGTAAAAACAATTATTATATTGTTTTCAGTAACATTGTGGGTAATTACATTTAGAGAATATAGAGAGAGATACAAGGAATGCATTTGTGTAGAAACTTAAAAATAAACTAAAATTATGAAATATGATTTTATCAAAGAATAAATAAATAAAATCTAAAAATGGTATTTGTGATTTTTCATTGAAATGGTATTCAATCTATCGCAATAGTAATCATTTTTTATAAGAAATTTGAAAATTGCCAGAAAGGATCTTGATTAATTTTATTATTTTTGTCCTTGTACAGGTTTAATTAATTTCTTTTTGTTCTTCTATATACTTTTACCTATTACAATTACAAGAAAATAAGGCCGTAGCGTAAACTGTATGGTGCATGCGCCAGGTTAATTAAGGAAATAATTGGCGATCAAGGCAAAAAAAAATCCTCCTTTTGACGATAACTAAATATACTAGGATAAGGATTAGTTAGACTAAATTAAGACTTAATTATACAAGATTAAAAGCGAGTCAATATCAGACGGAGAAAACTGGGCACAAGAAACTACAGATAATACATATAGACAAATACGGGAAGACTAATAATAAGTTGATTAGACAAAACAAGATAATCAAGTTTGAACTTAAAGAAAAGTATAAATATGTAAAACTGGAGGCAAGATTCAACAGACTAGTTTACATAAATAATACATAGTAGTAGTGTTTAGACAAGAAAATGTAAGTCTTATGTGTGCAAGATACCAGCAGATAAACTAGTCTTGTCTAAGCCAGCGTGTCTCAAACTATGGTCGTTTTAATTTTTTAATGGATCGCGTAAAATGGACCGCGTTTTAAAAGATCTCCCGTTTCCCATCCAAACCTATGACTGGGAATTTCTAGAAAATTATTTAAGTTGCGTGTTTAAAAGTTCGAGAAACGCTGGTCTCTATCTTGTTTTTATATTTTAGCCTACTGTAAAAGCTTTTTATCTTATTAATTTATATTATCTTCTTAATCCTCGTTTTATATAATAATTTCGTTGCAGGAAAAGTGTGTTGGCAAAATAAGAATAATATAATATGAATAATAATATAATAAGAATAATTTTGTACCTTATGTTAAATTTCCAAAAAAATATAATAAAGTATCAAGTTCGGTAAGTGACAAAGGGCATGCAAAAGATATTTCATATAATAATAGGTACATATTTTGTATCATTTTAGAATCAGGCTCTTATTTTTGTGATCAACCCTTTATTCAATCATTTATTTTATGTATCTCCCCGGTATCAAAAATTTAAGTAATTGGCAATCGTAAAAGTAAAATAAAATTTAAAATCGAATAAATAGGTCGTGAAGCATTTCTTCGAAAAATTCTATGAATTTTTTTTGTGCTTATTGATATTTGTTCATAGTATTTCATTTGTACATTATTCGTATAGATGTGGGACGTTTGTCCATAATATGTTTGACATTGTCTTAATAAGTTTGTTCGTACGCGACATTTTTTCAAACTCGGTTCTGAAATTTGACCTGATTTTGAAACAAAATGTAATTCTAGGAATCTTTCTAAATAGCATTATTTCATTTGTTATCTAATCTATTATGTAGATTAAAAATGTGTCGATTCTCAAAAAAAAATTAACAATTATTTTGTAGTATTTTTCACATTATATAGAGTGTTTACAGTCTTGTGATTTTATATTTAAGGACTGATTACCTAGGGGTATTATATTAACATCTTAAAAGAAGGTGAACATCTCAAAAGAAGGTCATTAATGTAAAAATGTCGTAACAAAAGTTTCTTAATAAGAGAGATATTACTGTTTTAAAGTTTTTGTTGTTTTTTTAAAGTAGCGATTAAGCATATCTATTAAATAAAACATTATTTCAAATGTGTTTTTTCTTTAAAGTAAAGTCTCGCTCGACTTATGCATGAATTAGCATAATTTACAAGTCTTGGTCTTGCTGTCGAATTATCGCCGCGGCTGCCCTAACTCGGTTACGAAGATCAAAATCAATTATTTCGTTAGTGTATACCATGGTCTTCATAACGCCCAATAAATAGATATCAAGGGAGTTAAGGTCGAGTGACCGTGGAGGCCATGAGACCATGACCACCTCCACCAATCCAATTATGTTCAAACACTTTATCTAAATATTGGCGAACTAAACTCGATTAGAAATGATTACGACAAACAGTATGTGGATTTTTGAAAGCTCAAATATGACTATTATGATTTATAACTTTTATGACTATTATTTTATGACTATTATGACTTTTATTTATGCCGTTACGTGTAAGTAAGTGTGGCTTCATCTGTTACCAATGCAATAGAAAAAAACTTTGAACCATCGGCAACATTGTAAACGCAACGGATGATCTTCAAGTTGTAATGTAATTTTTCTGCATGGAAAGCATACAATTGACTCTCGCGTAATGTTCGCTAGACAATTCGGTTTAAGACATCTAGTTGGCGAAACATTTTTCTAGTACTACTAGAAGGATTTACTAGACAAGATTTGTTTTTCGGTATCCAAAATTCGTTGGTGTCGGCCAGTTACATCATCCCGACCTTGACATGTTTGCAGTACACTAGTCTCTCGTGCACGGATTACGATAGCGATGAATGTTTATGGAATAGGTGTTGGCCTCTTAGTAAACCGCTCAGCGTAGAATCAACTTTTGGTTTCATAAAATTTTAGAACGGTTCGTGTCACTATGGACTAACTGATAAAGATTATGTTTGGATGAGTGTCATTAAATAAATGACACGCTTCTGCGTGAGTTCTCTAACGATTGACTGAGTTCTCTTACGAAAAAAAAAAAACAATGGTTAGTAGATAATAGAGTTGCGAAATTCAAGAGAAATTTCAGTTTTTAAATAATTTAAATATAATGGAGTTAGAGCTAACTTCTGTCACAGAAATTCCTTGGCGGGGGTCACGTCTCTCTTTAGATACTTGTCCGTTTTATAACGTTTGAAAACACAATAGTTTTTGTAAATAAACTTTTTAATAAAACTATTACCGCCATTTTCATGGTCTAATAATTAATACTATGGGCAAGGAAATGGGCAATAGAGTTTTTGTTTTAAAATTAATGTGATCACAGAATTTTGTTACTTTATTGCAGGAAAGTATAAAACTTATTATTTCCTTGCCTAGCAGTGACTTCTATTATGTTAAGGCAAAAACTTATTTAAAGATAAAATGTGGCATAAATAAGATTTGCATAGATGATAGATTGCATAATAGAAGACAAAATTAAGAAGTTAATTGAAAATAACCCTCATTTCACGACAAGAGAGATGATAGAGATAATAAAAAAATAATGAAACGCATCTCCGTATGCGATTTATCGCACAAATGCAAAAAAGGTCCATTTTTTAAAAGTTGATTATAAATGATGAAAAGTTGATTGTAATAAAGAAAGGCGGTAAATGTATGATAAATGATGTCAGCCAAAGAAAACCGCATCAAAGAGATACATACCGGCACGAAACCCGAAAATTTGTGTTTGGTCCTATTTTAAGGAATTTTGAGAATTTTTGTTGTTACTGGATTAAATTATTAGAAACATTAACGGAGAAAAAAGAATGTTAATATATTAGATGAACTGAACAAGAGAAATTTATTTATTCCAAAAGGGAAAGAATTCAGGATGTTCTCCATAATATATTCTTAGAGTGTTTAAATGGAAATACGAGAAATCCAATTAATTAAATTGTAAAGAAGGTTATTCAAATAAAAAAAATCAAGACTAAGATTTACCTTTTTCTATAAGACAATACAATATAAATAAAACGAATAAATAAAAACTGCTATTCAACAGATAGTTAACAGGAGGATTTTAACCCTCGCTTTACAAAACACTCATTTAGCAAGGTTTACGAATTGTTTACACAAGAAAACATATTCACAGTTACTATTCAGCTTATATATATATATATATATATATATATATATATATATATATATATATATATATATATATATATATATATATATATATATGTATATATATATATATATATATATATATATATATATATATATATAAATAATGAGAATCGTTTATTAAAAGAAATAAAGAACGAGAGAAAGTTTTCAGAGGTAGGGAATATTCAAATAGAAACGGAAATGAAAAAACTGCGACACGGCGAGATATGAATTAAACGTAGTGGACGTAATAAAAAGAAAACCTTCAGCTGCTCTTTGGTGGTGAAGCCATTTACAGCAGAAAACATATGTAGTTGTCTGGAGTTTCCTTTGAGTCAGATACAGTTATAAAGCAGATTCTTCCCTTTTGTTGGAAGTAATTTTTATAAAAGGGGGAACTTGAGATTAGTGAAATCTTCTAAAAAATATTACACTTCTTGGGGGAGTTATAAAGTATTCAATATTGCATAACAAGATTATATGTACATTGAACAATAAAATATAAGCAATAAGAGACTATTAGATAAGAAAAATGTATTGAAAATAAATAACACCATAAGCTTAGTCAAACTAGACTAGACAAGTAATGCAAAACAAAAGCATACAGGACAATATTTAGACTAGAGTTTCTGGTGCGGCTATATCCGAACCGCAAAACCGCGGTTTTCTGTGCAAAAACCGAAACCGCATAACCGTCATAAAAACCGCGGTTTTCGGTTTTATCTAAAGATAAATAAAAATAAAATACATTGAATTAGTGCTCTTTCAAACATTGCAAACTGTTGTTGCAAAAATGGCAACCATCGATGGTATAAGTGGTCTGTTAGAAAAGTATCCGACCTTTAGCCGGTAAAAAAAACTGGCATACCTGGAGCGTTGGAAACCTAATCAACCTCACAGTAGTCTCCTTGGGACTCCACACACTTCTTCCAACGGTGCCGCCATTGTTGGAAACATTCCGAGAAAGCCTCTTTCGGAATCAACTTTACCTCGACTGTCATTGCAGCCATAATGTCCTCTCTAGTCTGAAATCGCGTTCCTTTGGTCAAATGGCCTTTTGACTTTGGGGAATAGACAGAAGTCGCAGGGGCCAAATCAGGGGAGAAGGGAGCCTGTCGAACCAGAGGAGTCTGGTTTTTCGCCAAAAAATTGTGAACCAAGTGTGAAGAATGTGCTGGAGTATTGTCGTGATGGAGTCGCCAATTTCCAGATGACCACAACTCCAGTCGCAATTTCTCAAATAGTCACACGACGGTCCCGCATCACCACGAAATGACCACGTCATTGCCACAGTGAACGCTTTCGTACACTTTGGCAATGACGTGGTCATTTCGGCATGTTGATGGCCGACCAGAGCGTGGCTCGCTAACCACCGATGTGCGTCTTTAAACCGGTTGTACCACTCCTTAATCTGTGTGATGCCCATAGCATCGTCACCGAAAGCTGTCTGAATCTTCCGAATGTTTCCACGTGGTTGTCGCCCAGTTTCTGGCAAAATTTGATGCAGTAGTGCTGCTCCAGTCGTTCCGTCATTTTACTTGCATTGAAAAACCGACAAAAGCACTACATACTACGTCACTCGAACACTGCTCGACAGCAACTGACGCTATCAGGCAGGGAAAAAAATCACGCATGTGCAATAAGGTTCAAGATCCGCTCATGCAAGCGCGCTTGATTCAAATCCATTAGGTTATCAAAATAAAAAATAAGGTCGGATACTTTTCTAACAGACCACGTATGAGCAATATCAGAGCAATTTCAAAATCTGCATTTATTCGGAAAGCAATAGTTGGCCGGTTTCTCAACCAAATCTTTCCAAAATGTTCTTCAGGTGTTATGACCTTAATTCAAAAGGAATACGAAGAAAGAAAGAGGGAAATGATTTTAAAGTTTCAAGAATTAAAAGCAAATGGACAAAAAGTTAGTATTACGCTAGATGAGTGGACTAGTTTGTGACGCCGAAGATACTTAAACATTGATATTCATCGAGAAAACAATTTTTAATACAATTTAGGCTTTCTGCAAATTTAAGGAACTTGTTGCAAATAATAAAGTAATAGGTGTTGAAAAACATTTAGATTCATTTAGTATCAGTTTCAGAATTAATATTGTGGGTGACTTGGATTAGAAAGTTAAAGTTCGCGGTGACGTCGCGACGCCGTTGTCAAAAATTACGCAACGCGGTTTTTAGTCGCGCTTTCCTTAAGCAAAACGTAAAACTACAGCGGAAAAACCACCACGAGTTCCCGAAATTCGACCTAGATTTGCAAGTTGAACTTTGCGGCGACGTCGCGACGCCGCTGTAGATGATTTTGCAACGCGGTTTTCACTACCGCTTCCTGACAAGCTTTTCCTTCAACAAAACGTCAAACTTATTTCGCCAGCTTGAAAATTACGAAAACTAAGGCGGAAAAACCAGCAGCCTCATTAGGAAATGGAACTTTGCGGTGGCGTCGCGACGTCGTTGTCAAAGAATTCGCAACTCGGTTTTCAGTCTCGCTTTCCGACCACGTTTTACTCTAACAAACGTCGTATATGTTGCGGCTGCTGCGAAATTTCGAAAAATCAAATGCAATCAATCCTCGATAGATCTAACTGGCCCGTCACGGCGTTAGTTATCGAGCGATTTGCTCAAAAACCTCAAAGTTTGATTGAGCCTGGGATTTATTGCCGTGGGATTATTATTGAGTAAGATATTACACATGACGATGCCCGGGTAATTAAAAAATGGTACAAATTGTCCTGCTGAACCAAAAAATTGCAATAACCATACATTTCATCTCGCTGTATGTGACACTTTTTACAAGAAATCATCTCAAGTAACAGCTGCAGCAGTGAAGATGAAGATTTATTTCCTGAATAATCGCATGTAGAAAATGTGGATAATGAGTAGTATTACGTCGAAGAAGTTGCGGAAATTAAAAGTAATTTTTAAATGGTAAGAAAACTTGTAAAGTTTGGAGTTGCAGCTAAATATAAAAGAACTTCTGAGAGAACAAAAAGATTAAATATTTTGTTTCTAGCAGTCTTTACAATTAAAGCTACATCCACCTACTCCAAAAGATCACTTTCCCTAAGCGCCATCTCTTGTACAAAACTATGATATAGTTTAAATATCAGACACTACTACCAAAAGTTCTTAAAAACCGAATCCGAAACCGAAACCGCGGTTTTTAATTTTCAAAAACCGAAAACCGCGGTTTTAAATAAGTGCGGATATTCAGAAACCCTAATTTAGACTATCTATTTAAGCTGTTTGGCATTGTCTTTATATTTAGTAGTGTCTGTCTAATCTTTCTACTGAAGTTTATATAGTCTTATATGTCCAGTCTATCTAGTTTTGTTTGCCATTCGTCTAAGAAATATAATACACATAGTATTAAATATAAAATTGTAATTAAATTAACATGGTTAGATATTTTAAACAGGTAGTAAGTGCTATATAAAGAAAAAGAAAATATATTTTTTAGTTCTAGTCTTAGATACAGTACATACGCCTTTCCCAATGGTATCACACTTTTCTTTCTGTGCTATGCTAGATCTATTTCTTCTCTTTTGTGTTCATACGATTTCCATTCTATGATTCGCCTGTCCTATCTCATCCTATCACTTCTTGCAACGTGACCTGCGAATCTAAATTTGGGAATTTAAATTTTGTATCCCTATCATTGACCTCATTGTGCAGTTTTAAGTGTGTTGATGAGTGATACATAAGTTTTTATGACATCACAGTTGCGCTATACGACATCACAGATAAAATGCAAATGTAATGGTCAAAAACTTTTAATTTAAGCTGCTGAGCAATTTTCTTAATTCATTTGTTCAATGATGAGTTTTCCAATGGGGCAGCCATCCTACAGCCATCCCTTTCGTTCCACCATTATTGGTTATTCTGTTCCTAGGTACATTATTTTAGTTTTTGAAAGATTCATTCAAGTCCTATTTTCTTCGCTTCTTCTTGTAGGTATGCAATAATTATTTTTTCTACTAAGTGTCAAGACAATAATGTCGTCAGCAGATTGACTAATCAATCAAGCTTCACTGATATTGATACGTTTGTCGTTCCAAATAATTTTCTTAAAAATTTCTTATAGTAGGTACTAATATAAAAACTTTTGGAGATATGGAATCACTTTGTCGTAGAGTCACTTTATCTTTTGAGTTTAGTTTAGTTTTTTCGTGGAGAATATAATTTGTGGTTGTCTCTTTGTTGTTTCCATTCTTTGATCAGATTACTGTATCTGTGATCGATCATACTGTTTGGCATTGCTTTATAGACCGCTCATGTTTCTATGCTAAGAAAAGCTTTTACATAATCTATAAACGCCGGGTATAATGGGTATGCATTCGTTAAATGTTTAAATAGACCTTTATACGGTTAGTTAAGCGCATGCGCATACGTCAAGTTTGAAAGGCGGGAATATGAAAGTTTCGGGCAAATAATAAGGTTATACGTCAAAAAGTTCGGGCAAAACATGGCGGAAATTGACACATGTGCACAAAAAAATTTCAACTATGAAAAGGTCTATTCAAATCATTTAATTGTAATTTATTTATTTCTCTCTCTCTCTTCGTAGCGCTACAGTCCCAATTGGACCTGGGAGTGCTCCCACTGCCTAGAGTTATGCTCGGTGTCTTGATCTTACACAACTGTAGGGAGCCCTTACAGTTTTTAACGTGGTTGGCGAGCCACTATTAGAAGAGGTTTCGTGGCAGATTTTTACTGTGATGACTTTGCCGAATCTACAGGAGAACGGTGGCTTATTTTTATCATATCCAGGATTTGAACCCGGGACTTGCGGCTCCGTATTGCGTCTACTAATTTATTTTATATATATATATATATATATATATATATATATATATATATATATATATATATATATATATATATATATATATATATATATATATATATGTATATATATATATGCGGCGTATGTATAATAACCTATTATAATTTTCATCCCGGGTAGGTGGTTATTTCTACTGTAATTTTTCCTAAATGCAGCCTGTTCTCTTTAGTCTGTCTGCATTTCGGTCACTATTTTTTTTTAAGATGTGACGTCCGACGAATGGGGTGGTAATTTTCCGTCTTGTTGTTATCACCTTTTTGTAGATTAGGACCACGTTAACGCAATTCAATTGTTTCGGTATTTTCCTTGACCTTAGGAATTTATTTAGTACTTTCATTATATTCCTTATTAGATTGTCTCCTCCTTCTCGTATCATTCCCACCGTGATGTTGTCATCTCCAGTTGCTTAATTAGATTTCATGTCGTTCAAACTAGTTTTTACTTCATCTATTTCTATATCTGGAATGCCTTTCGATCCTAAGTTTTGTATTTTTCTGCTTAATTTTGTATTTTTCTCCATAATCTTCTCCATCTCTGGGGATGTCCTATATTTGTAAACCTCGGTATAGAAGAAGTCTTCTACTATGCATAAGATCTCGCCTAGATCATAAATTTTGTTTTCTTCTTTATATCATTGATTAATATTTTGTATTACTTAGTTCACTTATTTTTCTAGTGTTTTTGTTTCATGTTTTCTAATGCTCCATATAGTTTTCTTGTTGACTTCAGCTTTGTAATTAAGGAAAAGATAATACGAAGAAAGTCATTATTCCAAAATTTAAATAACACGAATATTTTCAACCGAAGATTAAATAATGACTACGTACGGCTTCATTTAATAGTCAAATTTAAGAAGGGCGTGGAAAAAGTTATTAAAGCCGCATTTGTCTACCCTTGGTATGTATGTCTCGTATAATTTATCTAGTCTTATCTTTCTTGTCTGTCTAATATCTATGCATTGTGGAATGCCGTGTTTGACTTCAAATGACTTCATATCTTCTGTTGTGTTTGAACAATTTGATTCTCTAATATTTTGTTTTGGTGCATCTCACATCTTAAGATTTCGATAAATCTAATTTTTAATTACATTAGAGTCTCACTAATCCGACACTGCAATAGTCCGGCACTAGGGATTCACACGAGAACGATATTTTTCTCGTCTCGTCTCATCTCGTAAAACCGAGACGAGACCGAGACCGCATGTGACCGCATGTGGTCTCACCCTTGCGAGAGCGAAAACGTATGTGGTCTCGCTCTCGCGAGAGCGACAGCGCATGTGGTCTCGTTCTCGCGAAACACGAGAGTGTCGTTTCTGATCCCGGTCATACTTCTTCTTCAATCTTTGATTCTCATACGGGCAGCCGTAATATATTCTTGCATGAATTTGAATTGCGGGCTACGTCAAGTTACATTTCATTATATAACAATTAAAAGAGTAGATTTCGTAATTTGAAATAGATGTCGTAGACAATTTCAAATTATGTTCGTTTTTATTATTAACTTTAAATCGTCAACAAAATAGAAGGTTTATAGAAACAGACATTTATGGTGGTGGTTATCGCTAGATTTTCATGTGGATGGAACAAAGTGAAATTAGAAGATATTAATAGTAACCAAATAGAAAATTTATGTAAAGAGACAGTGATTAGTTTAAAATAAAATGAATGATTACCTCGTTTTGGACTATCTTAACAATAAGTTCTAGCAAGAACGATATTTGGCGAGATTAGATGAGACGAGACAAACGGTAACGAGAGCGAGACCAGACAAACAGTTACGAGAGCGAGACGAGACTAACGGTTACGAGAGCGAGAGTATTTTTTTACGCAACAAACGAGAGCGAGACGAGATTTTTGAAACTCTCGCCCTATTTCGTCTCGTGTGAAGTCCTATCCGGCACGTCCAACAATCCGGCACACTCCGCCCGTGCCTCTATATACCCGCTCCGTGCTTGCGCTCCAACATCAGTATAACAAACTTATCACAATAGCACGTATTTAACACTATCCGAACATTTATATTACATTACACAGTCTACATTCTACAGTCATTCCAATTTTCAATTAAAAAAGTCTATAAATGTACAGTAAAGAGAAATATTAGACTCTAGATTTGAAAGATAAAATCAATATTTTAAAGAAGTTAGATAGTGGAGAAAACAAGTGCAAATTGGGAAAAGAGTATGGGGTTGGACGTGCTACTATTCACGATTAAAAAAAAAGAAAGAAAAACGAGTTGATCATTTAAGACAATGGAATTCGGACCAGGAAAACGTAAATCATTAAGAGTTGGTGATTGTCCAAAGATGGAAAACGCCCTCTACATGTGGTTCATGCAAGAGCGTTCTAAACACACTGCTATATCTGGAGAAATTTTGAAAGCAAAAGGGAAATCGAATTTCACCAAATATTAAAAAAGATGATTTTCGTGCCAGTGCTGGGTGGTTGGATAAATTTAAAAAGCAAATTGGTTTGACCGTTTGGTAATCGTATCAGGTGAAAAACTATCAAGCAACGAATTCGCAGTGCATCCATTTATTCAGCGTTTTAGAAGAGGGTCTTCTTCCGGACTAAATTTACAATGCAGATGAAAGTTGTCTGTTCTGGAGACTGTTGCCCAATAAAACATTCGCATCCTCCAAAGAAGCCAACGCACCAGGCTGTAAAGTGAGTAAAGATAGAATCACCTGTAGGCAATGTTGCTGTGCCAAGTGCTGCTGGAACCCACAAATTGGATTTATTGTTGATTGGTTAAGCTAGAAATCCCAGAGCTTTCAAGAATATTTGTCTACCACTCTGCTACAAGAACGAATTTAAAAAATTGGGTCACGAGAGAAGTATTTAGTGAATGGTTCCATAAAGGCTTTGTCCCAGAAGTGTAGAAGTTTATGATAATATCTAACTTGCCTGAAAAAGCTTTACTCATACTTCACAATGCTCTAGGTTACTCAAATGAACAAGAACTGAAAGGGTTCAAGTGATGATGAGATACAAATCATGTTCCTACCACCAAGTAAGTATTTTGAGTTTTAAAAATGTTTTGATTTTAAATAAAATGTTTTGTTTTATGATTTTTCATAAAAAAAATAGGTGTAGATTTACCGGGATTTGAAAATGTAACGGTGGTGGCGTTAATACGTAAGTGCTTAAGTCCTTATAAAGGAAACTAACCAAACCTCAATTAAGGATTATTTTAAGCCTAATCAACTAATTGTATGATATGTCATTGTTATAAAAACGTATATTTGTATTTTATTTATCATGAATTTTTTTATACAATCCAGTAATCCCAATATTAAAAAAATCCGGCACATTGGTGTTTAATAGTTTTAACAGTTAGCAGTCTTTAATAGTGCCGGTTTAGCGACACTCTACTGTAATTAGTATTATATACAATTTGAGATATAGATCTCAATCTGGATCAAGAATACAATCTAGATTTGATTTTGAAACTTTGTACCCCAATTTTAAAATTTGAAACATCTACTCTGTAACTCAATATATCAAGTATAAATCTCGAATAACTTCCGCTTAAATTTAAAATTTCCTGTTTCAATTTTAAATTAGCTAAAAATTCCAGATTAACCAGTTTCCAGTCTTAAATTCCAGATTAACCATCTTTAAATTATAAGTTTAGATAATCCAAGTAAATGCTCGACTATCAACCAGAACAGGATCGAATGTGCGTAACATTGAACATTCTCATTGAACTCTGAGTGGACGAAAATTACAGATTATGTGGATTGGCAAAGAAAACCCCAAAAACGGTGGAGCTATTGTTCAAAGCAGGAAAAAATGACATCTTCAAATCCTGAAATTCTTGATAAACTATGTATGTCTATGCTTATAGAAACAATTCATAAAGACGGTATGTTTTAGTTAGAAAGATATCTTAAAGGATGCCAGAGCTCTACGATTTCTTGTTTAACTCAGTTTGGTTTTATGCGCTCTTTCTAGTCATGTTTATAAATAACACGATAAGCGCGATGTTATAATCCAATACAATACTGCATTGTATTGTTTTATGTAATATTATTTGCCTAGTATGATGTGTATAATATTATCTTTCAAGTTTCATTTGTGTAGTCTGCTCTGTCTTGTTATATCTAGTCTTGTCGGCATTGTTTTATTTGACTAATTCTCTCTAATAATTTTATTTGTTTCATCTTTCGTTAGTTATTTCTTTCGTTTGTTATTTTTACATAGTCTTGCTAGCCTCGCAAGTTTATCTAGTCATGTCAGTTCTTTATTTTGTGTATTTTTGTATGTCCAGTACATGTAGTTTTCTGTTTATATGTATGATCGTTAATATAATCTTGTTTATTAGCTGATGTTATTTAGAATGTCTATTCAGTTTTGTTAACTAAAAACTATAAGATATTGTTTCATGTGAGAGTATTCGTTTGCGTAACGATGTGTGTAGAAAAACGCCGGCGGACTAGTTGATATAGTTCTCTAGCAATCCATTTCCACAATTAGGTTATTTGTTAAAAATAATTGGCGATGCCGTTGCGCAGACTAACCAGGGTGTTTTACGTCCGAAGCTCGATTCATCGTAAACTACAGCCTTCCCCATCGGCCGCTAAAATTTGGCAACTTTCTACTAACGTACTTAGGACGTCTGTACCGATGTCCGATAGCAATTAGTCCATTCTGACGCACGGAAAGCCTCCGTTAACTTTGTCGGCAATTGCATCGACTCCTAATTACAGGGAAAAAGAAATTCCGGCGGAAAACCTTAATTAAATACAAACATTCAATTAACTCGTTCGGAGTTTTTTTTCTTCAAGTTCAAATACCTTGGCTCATTATAAATTGCTAATTACTACACAAAGCAATGCTAGCAAAGAAAGTTCGAGTTTGATATGTATCAATTAATTTATGTTAAAGATGATTGTCAAAGGTTTATATTGTAGTATTCTGGCAATTGTAATAGTTAGTTTAATTGCAATTTTTTTTCCTGAAAATATAAGGAGAAATATTAATTAAATTATCAACGAAAACTTATATTTACTAATAACTTATAAGCCCATCCATTATTATAAGGTATTTTAATTTGATAAAAAAGTTTACGCTATTGTCTCTAAGTTTTGTTTTTTTTTTTACTTTTGCTTTATTAATTTTAATATTATTTTCTTATATAAGGTTCCGTGTAATAAACATTTTTTTCTCAAATCTTGGAATTAAACTGGATACAACCACCATCATTTCCTCCGCAAGATTGATTTTCGCACGATTCTTTACGTGTGTGTTTTTTATTATCATAGCAGCCGCCGAAGGCTCTGTTTCGCACAAATAAATCACAAATGGAATTAAAATTATTTGAGCTTTACCAACCATAAGAGGATATTCATAGAGGATACGCAAATCCAAAATTACCTTAAGTTGTTGCAAGAAAACCCAATAAGATCCCAACCAAATTATTGATATTATCGTTTTAATAATGTTTCTCAAAGCAGATGATAAGTGTTCTTATCCTGATTTCGTTCATAGATTGAGCAGGTAGAGAAGTTAACATATTTAAGATCGCACCCATGAACCTCTCCATAGTTCATTGGAAAAAGTTGCACCAATAGTAATGATACACATCAGGATTATGGGATTAAAACCCATTACCTATCTCAAACTAGGAAATCGAAAAAGGGTGTATCGAAAATGGATTTTATTCTTATAAATCAATTCCATGGGAGAACTAAAACTGATGTTATAGGTGCATGTAGCTTTCAGTAGGTATATATTCAGAGAACTAAGCGTTATTTATCATAACATAATATAGCTTTTACTTAATCCATTTGATTATAAATTATAAAATACTAATGATATTTTCGTCGATTCCGAAAGATCCTTAAAAGTTTCGCACGCAACTGCTTTTTATAGTTTCATATAAATCGATACTCATCTAGTTCTCTAGTTCTCATCTATGATGATGCTGTGATAGTACTCCATTCTGTCATGGACTGAAGATTCTTATCAATTCGTTTATGTAACGGGCCCTCGTAGGGTGAATATAATTGCTTCAATATAATAGACTAAACATTTTGAAAGAAAAAATATTGAAGATGACTCTCACAAGGTCAATATAATTGCTTCAATATTCGGCCAGTTACAATCTTGCATTCACCAAAGCAAGAATTGTCGATTTTTTGCCTTGTGTGCCTTTTTGATTTTTTCATTAAAATAAATAATGTGAATTTGATATTATTTTAATTGTTTTGGATATGACATTTAAAAAAAGACTTAAAAAAGTGCGGGTAAAGAAGCGGTAAGAAAAGCGTGTCATGAACACGGTGTAGTCCCCCACTCCGAAAAATATGTGATTTGCCGCAAATAAAAAAATATAAAGACAGTGAAGGTTTCAAAATGTGAAGAAGGTTACAATGTTTTGGTAAAGATTGTCTCCTCAAGTTATAACCGCAAGCGCTACTTGAGAAAATATTGTCAATAGACCTCTCTTACGGACAATAAATATGCTTCAATACAAATAGCTTTAATAACAATAATAATAAATAAATAATTTTATTCACTTAGCCCCATTAAATATAGATACTACATTGTGGATGTGACAGTTGATTAAATAAATTAGAAGATTAAATTAAAAACGTTAACATACAATGTAATATAAATATTATTCTGCCAAAAATTCAGCTAATGTATCCTCTTTCAAGAAGTATACTCCTTGAGTGAGGATACACTTAACATCACTTTTAAATTGTTTATTGTCCTTTGTTTTTATTTCTTTATTCAGCTTATTAAATAATTTAATTCCCATATAAATGAAGGACGTTTTATATAAGGCCGTGTTATGCTTTAGACAAGATAGTAGAGTGCCATGTCTTGTATGGTGCTTGTATGGATACGCCATTGTGTCAAAGTTACTTATCTTATTTTTTGTATAAATGAACACTTTCAACATGTACATTGAAGGTAATGTGAGCTTATTGTATTCTTTAAAATATTTTCTACAACTCCACCTACATTTTAGAACACGACCAAATATAAGCCTAATTATCCTCTATTGCATAATAAAACATCTATTAATAGTAGAAGGACCCCAGAGTAAAAAGTGAATGTATAGATGTGAATATACCAAAGCATAATAGATGCTCATTATTGTTTCGAAATCCAACGGTTTTTTAAATGTAGGATTGCGAAGTTGGCGCTGGCTAACTTCTTACTAATAATCGTAGTGACTCGACCAGCTAAGATTTGAGTCTAGTCGCAAGCCTAAAAAGTTGGCTCTTATATCCAATTGATCCTTGTCGTCGATGATGAGTTGGAAATTGGACGGTATCTTCCTCAGTTTAGCAAAAATAAAGCATACGCTCTTCCGCGTTTAATATAAGACTATTTGCTCGACACCATGTCTTTAAAGAGTCGACAACCATTCTAACCCTCACTTAAAAAATCTTCAATGCAATTCGCGGTGACCGACATGTTCATATCATCAGAAAATAGAACTGCATCAACATGTAGTGGGAGGTCGTTCACAAACTAGATTATTTATCAGTGACCCCAGAGCTGATCCTTGTGGCATACATATAGATATTTCATCCCTACTGGACTAAGTTTTACACTTTTCACATGTTTTTCTGCATAAGTAACGATCGGATCAATCCGGAGAAGATTCCCCGAAATCCATTGCATTCAAATATCTATAAAACAAGTCTGCATTTATAGTATCAAAAGCCTTAAACCAGTAAAACAAGATATCTTCAATGCAATTTGAGGAGACCACCATATTCATATCATCAGAAAATAGTATGATATCTGCTTCAACATGTGATGGCAGGTCGTTCACAAACAAGAGATATAAGAGTGATAACGATAGATAACGAGATAATATAAGAGAGACATAACAGTGGTCCCAGAACAGATCCTTGTGGCATACATATAGACAAATCCTTGATACTCGATTGAGTGTTACTAGCACTTTTCACAATTTTTTCTCCATAAGTAACGATCCGATTAATCCGGAGAAGGTTTCCCGAAATCCATAGCATTCAAGTTTTCCCACAACAAGTCTACATGTGTCGCTTCAAAATCCTTAAGACAGGTAAAAAAAAGACTAGAACTAGACTGGACGAAGTGTTACTAGCAGTTTTCACAATTTTTTCTCCACAAGTAGAGATCGGATCAATCGGAGAAGGTTTCCTGAAATCCACAGCTTTCAAGTTTTTCCACAACAAGTACATTTACCGTATCAAATGCCTTCATAATCATTATCATCATCCAGCTATACATGTACACTGCTGGACATAAGCCACGTAACAACTTCTGCTCTCATCCATCTGGGATGCATACGCTTAAGATCGTCTGACCATCGAGTGGGCCGTCTTCTTTATTTCGAAATGCATCTTTACACAGTCTCCACTCCGTCACCCTTCTCGTCCATCTGGCATCACTGACTCTGGCCAGGTGTCCCGCCCAATTCCATTTAAGGTTGGCAATTCTCTCGATGGCGTCGGTTACTCCACTTCTTCCCCTCACAGTTGTGTTGAGAACCTTGTCTCGCAGAGACAGACCCAGCATTGCTCTCTCCATTGCTCGCTGTGCTACTCTGATTTTGTTAGCTCCGATATGTTAGTACAGGTAAGACTGATTGCACTGATTGAAGACACTCCTTTTAAGGCAGATGGGAATGTCGGATCTTAGGACATAGCCTAGCTTTCCAAAGGCTGCCCAAACTAGTCCATTTTTTCTTGACAACCCACAAGTTTGGTTGTCTCTGCTCAAGCGAAGCTCGTGGCCCAGATACTTGCAAGCGTATACTTGTTCTATTTTTGAGTTGTTGAGAGTTAGATTTGTGCTTGCAAAAATTAGTCATGATCATAGTTTTGTTGGCCCACCTTCTTGGAGGCTAACTCTAGCTCATGTTATGTTTACGCTGTTGTTAATTTCGTCCGTGGTTATATCTGGGATGTCATCAGGTCCTTCGTTTTTGATCTTGGGGATCTTTTGGTCTTTATATAAGGTTTCATCATTCTGAAACAGTTCTACATAGAATTCTCTGATTATGTATAAGATTTCCTGTATATTGGTTGTTGATTTCCCATTTTATTCTTTGATCTTTTCTATTTGTTGTTTCTTCCCATATGACAGTTGTTTCCTCAGTACCTCCATTCCTCTGTTCTCTTCTATAGTTCTATTTATTTCTTCCGTGTTGTAATGTCTTATGTCACGTCCGATGGCTTTGGATATTACTTTATTGACTTCTATTAACTGCCTTGCTTCTGTAAAGTGCTTGTAAGTTTATTCTTTTCTCCATTAGCTGCTTAGTGTTTTCGCTCAATTTCTCCTTTCTCTGGCCCCTCTTGTTTGACTCCCGTTTTCCGCTCTCTCTATTGCCGCTAATATTTGGCCATTCACTATGTCCACATTTTATTCTGTATATTTTCTAGGGCTGCTAGATTTGATTCGAGGAGTTGTCTGTACTGGTCTGCATCCTGGGGTGTTATTGGTTATCTTCTTGCTGTGTTTCGCACTAACTTTTCTACGTTTAAAGTGATTTTTGCTCGAACTGCGCTGTGGTCACTTCCTATGGAGAATCTATTCAATACAGTGATATCATGGACAATATATTTCTTATTGGAAATTATGTCAATTACGTTTAAGTTTACGTTTTAAGTCAATTTCGTTTTTTGTGACTCCATCAGGGCTGACCCACGTCCATTTTCTCTTAAACTTAAAAAAAGTTATAATCTTAATTGCGTATAATCTAAAATTGCGTAAAAATATTACATGTTTTCCAGCATCTAATTATTTTATTATTAAATTAGTTAGGTTGGAAGTTATTGTCTCTATTGAGCTCTATGCCCTAAATTCAATGAAAATCAAATGTCTCAATTTAATTGACGTCAATCTTATTAACACAATATGCTACTCAAATGGTCAATAAGTTGACAGAAATACGATATGTAAGGAATTATTTTACCCTTGTGAGAGCCCCTTAAGAGACAACAGATAATTAACAACAGAAATTATAGGTTTTAGTTCAATAAAGATCCTCTTCATTAACAAAGAGCAAAAGTAATTACATACTACAAGAACAAAAGAAAGATTTTTATATTAACTATCATGGAAGCACGTACACTTTTTTTGCACGAGCTCACCCTGTTATGAAGTTTACCAGGAATATTTATTTATAAAATATTGCACTAAAACAAAAATTGCTTTGGTTAGGAATGTAATGCAAAGACAAAAGAAAGATTCTAGAACGAATAATAAAATTTAAATGGTTTTTCAAAATACAATTAAATTGAGATTTTTGCCTCATTTTTTAGAACATCAATTCGGACTAAACTAGTATTTATAACACCCTCCAAATGGAATATGGCCCCTTTACTATTCCAGTTTGACTTGATTGTGTTCAAGTGTAAAAATTGCAAGAAAATATGTTTTAAAATGTAGCAGAACAAAGGAGAACTGTTAAAAAAAATTATAGACTGATTTCATAGCATTCAAGGGTCTACGGTCATAGCTGGAAAACTGATTCAGCACTGAGCGGTCCAGGTTAGGGCTACATTTATTTGGAGGTGAGGTGATGGACATTCGGTCGTACGATTATACCGGGTATGTCAGAACTCATATATATATATATATATATATATATATATATATATATATATATATACATATATATATATATATATATATATATATATATATATATATATATATATATATATATATATATATATATTGTAAATTGTATGTAGTGCTCATAAATATAACCAATAGTGTTTAAAAAATGTATGCTTTGGAAGAACTAGCCGATATGCATTTAACTTCTGGTGCTGCTAACGGCAGCGGCCTAGTAGCTGCAAGGATTTATGGAGAACGTTTTCCGAATAGGCAGCAGTCTCGCTATACAAATTTTGCAGTAATTCATCCTACTTCTTTGAGAAAGTGGAAAAATTGAGAGTTCTATAACAGATACCTGACGTGATATTATGGTTCGTACTGTGGCATTAGATGAAAATGTCTTGGATGCTGTTGCCAATAATCCGAGATCATCATCTAGTGTTCAAACTGTAGCACACGAACTTGGAACCCGTGCTTCAACAGTGTGGCGAGTTCTATGCGAACAGCTCTTACACCTTTTAGAATTCACAAAGTCCAAGCACTGAATTGTAATAACTTTGCACCACGAGTACAGTTTTGTAGGTGGTTCGTGAACAGCACACAACAGAATGAGCGGTTTCCAGAGATGATACTTTCTACCGATGAGGCTGCGTTTACAAGAGAAGGAATGTTCGATAGCCTTAACATGTACTTGTGGACTGAAGAAAATCCTCACGCAATATATGGTAGAGGTTATAAACTATTTTATAATTTGATATATTGGCAACTATTTGATAGTTCTATTTGTGTTGCCCGATCGTTTAACGGGGGCCGCTTAAAGATTTTTTTTTGGAAAATGACTTCCTCGATGGATTAGACTCATTTGATGTACAACTGAGACATGATATGTTGTTTATGCATGAAGGTGCACCAGCACATTTTAGTCGCTAAGCCCGTTCATGTCTGCATGTTCATGCGAGGTATCCTGATATATGGACAGACAGGAACTGTCCGATAGCATGGCCTACCCGCTCCGCAGATCTGTAGACCATAGTAGACCATAATGTTACCTTACACCAAATTGCCAAATATTTATTGAATAATGTGTTTCTGTGCAATTGCTAAGCCCTTTTAAACAGATTCATGCACATTATATTTCGAGTCTCGTTCTTCGAGATTACAGTGTAGTACCGTTACTTTCAACTAGATTCAACCACAAGTTCAGGGTTCCAAAATTTTCGGGCTCCGGCCCTGCACCTGGTCCCTACATTACCAGTCGCACTTCATAACGTTCTTTGTGCTAGACGTAACCACATGTTTCTAAGAGTGTTTAACCAGGGTTAACCCAAAAATATTTGTTTAATAATAAATATATAAATATAAATTTAATTATTTGCTTTTAAAATTAGTGAAACGAAAACATCAAATTCGCAGCGCAAAAAGGGACGAGGAAAAAACTAATAAGAGATAGCGGAGATTAGAAAAAATGGTTGAAGGCTTAGCCGATAAAATAAACAAATCAACAAAAATTACAGGTATTATAAGATTAAAAGGTTGAATGATATCTAATATCATATAATATCAAATAATATAATATAATAGAATCATAATAATCATAATTAATGTTTTCAAGTTTTTTTCTTTTATGTAGCCGGGCCTATGTACAGGTATTTACAAATACCTCTGTAGGAATTACAATGTAAATCATGTAAATTATCTGGTTTAAATAAATAAATAAATAAAATATAATATAATTTACACGACATCATGTACTCAGCTTGTGTGTCTTCATGGGCGTATTAGACTAGTGCCTTTTGCATGGTGGAGGCAATAACTACTAGTGCTAGTGGAAAAAATCGTTTTTATTTGTAGATGTTGTTCAAAACTCCAACACAGAAAACATAAATATTGACAAACAAAACAATCCGATGCTCGATAAAGAAAATAACCAGGAGCCAGGCACTTCAGATGCCAATCTTCATTCGGCATGAGGGTTAGGAGCTGCTAAAGAAGAGATGATGATGATGATGATGTAGAATTAGTTCTGGGAGATGATCCTGCAGTAGCAAATAAAGGATCAGTCAATTTGCACCAAAGTCTCGTGTCAAGATGGTCTTCTTGGTTGACTATTGGTTTATCCAGGGATATAAAAATGGGTGTAATTGACAAATATTCAAATGGTGGTAATATTCATCTCGAAGCACCTGAGTTAAATGTAGAAATCTCATCAACTCAGTTCATTGCTGAACAAAATCTAGCTGGTTCAGCGTTGTCTGCCTTGAGTCAGAGCATTACAATGGTTCTAAATGATAAAAAACAACCATTAGATCTCTTAGAAAAGCTGGCCGATATAGGAAAACTTGTATCACAAGTTCATTATCAGATCTCTTCAGCTAGAAGGGAATTATTTCTCCAGTCCTTCCTAAGCCTATGAAAGACTTACTGCAGGGATTGGAGAAAGATCACGAGTGATGCATTAACTCTATTTTTTCTAAGTAAAAGAAAAAATGTATTGATATTAGATAAAAATAGTTGGAAATAAGCGCGTGGTTATAAAAGGATTTAAATGTTAATAATTATAATACATTGAATTATAGAGACAATTTGCTCTAAACATCTGCAATGTAATCTCTAAGAACGAGACTCGAATTATAATTTAAAATCAAACGAACTTACATTAAGTGAAGTTCGATTGTAATTATATGGGATTCTCGTTCGAGATAGTTACTTCCATCCCTCCTTTTCCTCTCGTAAAAGGTTTGCCAACCCGATTAAGGAGTCTTGTGTATACGAACTAAATTCCTTAATATTAAAATAAGCTTTAAACTATATGTAGTGTGACCGGTAATGTAGGGACCAGGTGCAGGACCGGAGCCTCTCGGAAATTTGGAACTCTGAACTTGTGGTTGAATCTAGTAGAAAGTAGCGGTACTACAATGTAAACATCTTGTACGAGATTCTCATATAATTACAATCGAACTTTACTTAAGGTAAGTTCGTTTGATTTTAAATTTATTTAAAATCAAATCAGTTTGATTTTTTCATTTTTCAATAAATGCTAAATTTAGAGGTCATTACTTAATGAATTAGGGACTCAAAGGGAGTCATTACTTAATGAATTAGGGACAACAAATCTATTGTACGTAACTAACTTTTGTTGTTGTATTTTGCATGTTGAGTAAATACAAACTTTTAAATAAAAAATAACTAATCATTTATTATTTGATAAAAAAAAATACTAATTTACATTTTAAAATATCACGCTTATAAATTCTATGAAACTTGAAGAATAATTATATCAATTATTTTTAAATATTTATAAACAGTATGGTAGCGACCGTTACTACGTGGTAATCCATACTTATACGGAATTGATAAATAATTAAAAAAAACATAGTGAATTCAATTATCAATTCAGTTCAAATATTTATAAAGTTTATGTGTTTAGATTATGAGTTTTTTCTTCTTCAATAAAATAAATTTTGAAAGTCTAATAGAATGCGGAAAAGAAAATTGAATATAAATTTCCATTTGGTGTGTCAATTAAATATTTATGTTCTAATATAATGAGAAAATGGGCAATTTATAAAGGGCTAGTCTCCGTCCTAGCATGTTTAGTCAATGCTGTGGGATATGGCCGCACTAATTTATACGGCAAAGGGTTCGATTCTCTGTGGACATTACATGTGGCCCTTTCTTGTGTAAATTATAGAATCGCGGCTAAATTTATTTTAAAGTAATTAAAGTAACTTTGGTTATAATATGGCGAAGTGTGTAAAAGCTTTATCCGAGTTGGATATTTTTGTAGTTTGGATGGAATTGCAGTAAGATGGAAGAAGCACTGAAGCGGACACTCACGTCTTCTTTACACAAACGAGAGGTTACTCTTTGGGAGGACAATTATAGCCGTGAGATGCGTGATCGACTTATAAATGACACGGTCTGGTCTAAAATTGATGGTTTTGTCGTTCATGTAATGGCGAAGGTGCCTGCACACACAACTATCAACCCTTTTCATAATGATTTATGTATTCTGCTCTACTAAAAATATTATTACCTTTAATATATTCATTCCAGTTGCATCCATCATTTTTAAATTATTCACAACAAATATACAATGAATACGAGATGGTTTTAAGTGGTAAACAGCGATCAACTTGAACAATACTGAAAAAGCAAAATGTAGAAAAGAGAAGGGCATAGTAATATCTATAGAAAGAACTTGCATGTCATAATGTTAAAGACGTACAAATAGTTATGTTGATGGATAACTTTAAAAAAAAAACCGGCCATGTGCGAGTTGTGACTCGCGCACCGAGGGTTCCGTACAAACTTGTATAGTATAGTATTATTATGTAGATTATCAACATATTATGTAGATTATAAAGAAAAATTAGACGAAATATAATATATACATGATGTTACGGGACTTGAGTATGTCGCATGTCGGTTATAAAAAAGCAAAATTTAGATATAATATATACCCTATATATATATTATGTATATAAAGCGTACGTGATGAAATGCATAACGAATATAAACAAAGAAAATTCAGAATAAACATAGAATAGACCTAACTGTATGCAACCCATATGCTTCTGGAGCCTGACAATACCACTACGACAACATTAGTGAATTTTCATAAGTTTCAAATAGTAAATTCGCATTTTTCTGGTAATTAAACTACATATTTACGGTTTTCAGATTTTTCCCTTGACATGTGGTGTAAGACACCGCTTCTTGCCAAATTTCATGATTCTAGGTCAACGGGAAGTACCCTATAGGTTTTGATTCCCTCGTGAAATCGCAAAATATGCGACATAAACGGTCATATCTTTTGATCGCGTTGACTTACAAGTTTGATTTTTTCACAGCTGAAAGAGACCGCAGACTCAAGTATTTGATACAAATTTCAACTTGTTACCTCTACGCGTTCCTGAGAAAAAGGTCTTGACAGACAGACAGACAGACGGACAGACAGACAGACAGACAGACAGACAGACAGACAGACAGACAGACGGACAACAAAGTGATCCTATAAGGGTTCCGTTTTCGGTACGGAACCCTAAAAAGAATCCTTAATCGATGAAATTAATTATTAACTCGATGAAACTTTTGAAATCAAAAACAAAATAATATCATTTAGTTTGAAGTTGTTTATAATTTTGGTTAAAAAAATGAAATTGTCATGTTAACAAAATGTAAATAATACTTGAAGGACGAAACAAACGGAAATCTATTTTTATAAAAAAAATAAACAGAGTAATTTCAGGAATTAAAAATATATTAATGCATTGCTGTTAGTTTCATAGCCTGTTGATCTAGAATAAATTAAAAATAAAATTTGAAATTATAATATTTAAGAAAGTTTTGTTCTAAACAGATTTCTACAAAACAAAAGATGAATTATTATTGTAAATCCAAAATTATTTTTTATTACTCAAGGTATTTTTATTTAAAGGAGTGAGTCATTTAAATGGGGAAGTAGTGTAATCGAGCAAGTTAGCAGCTTCAAATATCTTAGTTTTATGCTTGGGCAGGATGGGTCCACGAAAGAGCATGTGAAATATATTTGTAAAAAGGCTTGGGTGGCTGCTAACGGGCTAGGGAACGTATGGAAGGAGTGCTTGAGCAATAACTTTGAAGCAAAAATGGTAGTGTGGAAGGCATGCGTAAGAAGTATCCTTTTGTATGGAGCGGAAGTGTGGGGAGTGAAAGAGGAAGAGAGATAGTTGAGAGAGTCCAGCTACAGTTTTAAAAAATGGCACTCAATTTAGATAGAACTACGCCGGCATACATCGTGCTGCAAGAAACAAATATGCGGAAAGGGGTTTCGCAGGCAGCTAGGAGGGTCGTTAAGTTTGAAAGGAAAGTGTATGGAATGGGTAATAAAAGGATTGTAAAAGAAGTGCTGAGAGTTGTAAGAATGGAAGGTTTTGGTGTAAATAAGGGCACAAAATGGGAGAGCGAAAGAAAGAAACTGTATGAAAGCTGTGGCTCAGCATATGAGGAAATCGAGACAATGTTTGAGAATGGAAGGAAGGTGCAAGCATTGGTGTATGAAAAGTTAGCCGAGGTGGAGCTGCAGTATCGTCAGAGGAAGATCGAAGGGAGTAATTTCCTCCCAGAATACAGAAGCGTACAAGTGTTTCAAAGACTTCCGTTGTACCTCCAAGGAGCTAGGCTGCCGCAGGTATTGATTGCACGACACAGGTGCGGGTCAGAAGAAAAAGGCAGGAGGTACTGGATGGACACTCGCTTTAAGCTGTGTGGCATATGTGAGAAAGCTAGTGACACGTGGGCTCATTGGGCACAAAGCTGTGATGGATCAGTGGAGCAGTGAGGAGAGACCGGTGGTAGACGACTGGGTTTCGTGCATGAGGGAAGACGGAGCCGTTTGGCCCTTGAAGAAAAGGGTTCACTTAAAAAAAGATAAACAGATAGTGAGGTGAATTTTTGTTTTTGTCGTTGTGAAAAGAGTTCGAGGAATTGCTATTTTTGGTTGTTTTATATATTTTTTGTTTTTGTGGGGCTTGTGTGTTTGTTTGTTTGTTTTTCTTTTCTTTTGCCCTATCTCTTAATTTTTACTGCAGTTTTAGAAAGTATTAATTGTTTGTTTTATTTAATTTTTATTATTAATTTTTTATTATTAACTATGAATGTAGCACTTTTGTTTCTTTGTTAGGTTAAAAATTATGTAATTACGTACACCAATAAAAGGATTACTATACTATAATTCCAAAATTATTTTTTATTACTCATGCGCGAAAAGTAGTTCTTGACGTAGAATATTTAATACGAAAAATGTCACATCTCGTTGTATTTCCACAAAATGTGGATATTACATACATTAAAATAAACAAATATATAAAAATGAAATGAATGCAATCAAGACCACGATATTAAAAAAGTGACGTCCAATTTTTTTCATTATATAATAATAATAAATATTAAAGAAAACATTTTAAAATGAGTGTAAATTATATGCTGAAACCGGAAACTGAGGATAGTTCTTATGACGAATCCATACCACCGGAATCAATTGAATAAGCAAATTCATCATTTTTAATTCCATTGTTTTCGGATGTCCCCTGGATCTCAAACTTGTAAGATACATCCCCTCGCATGAGTAATAAAAAATATTGTTTGTAACACGGGCGAAATTGTCAAATTCCCTCTCGAGCGAACATGCGCACAAACTTCTTTCGTACGCAAAAATTCGCGAAAAATTAACTTTTCGCCCTAGTTAAAAAATATACTATTTTTTATTTGATTCATTTTCGAAATATTACAGTTATAGTTTTATTAATTCCTTAGAGGAAATTGTTACAAAACCATCATATGATTTTAATTCAAATGAAGCTAAGCCAATATGCAAAGTTTTCTTAGATTGAGTAATATTTAGAGTTTTTAATTTTTTGAGTAGATAGTTAACTGACTCAACAAGGTTTAGTTTTGACTTCAAGATTCATAATGTATAGACTTTAGATTTGAAATTAAAACTTTAAAGCTGCTAGTTAATCGTGTCAAAATTTATCAACAATAATTTTAGATTTCTTTTACCTGGGAACGATTTAGCTCGGCAAAGAGTTCGTGACGAAACGTCCGTGAGGATGACAGAAAAATTTATCGCCCGCAATTAACAGCCAGCAATTAATACCTCAGTTTATCGCATAAGTAATTCATAGCCTACAAATCGTCATCTAGTACAATGGTGCGCTAACTATTCTCATTTGCGACCCAACATTTTTGTAGAATTTTTCGCGACCCCTGGATAGTAATTATAGGTTTTTAAAATTTGTTTATAATGATATTTCACTATTTTATTGCTACCTGATATTTACACACAAAAAGTCTTAAATTTTTTAAAGAATTCGACGACCCAAGACGCGATTCATGGCTTACGCACCACTGCTCTGGAGAACTCTAAAATTTTAATTCACTGACCTGGAAATTTTCAACCGATTTTCACAAATTTAGTCTCGAAAGATGAGTAAGTAATTCGGCTAAATATTCTGCAGGAAAAACTTGCAATACGGGCTAAAAATTGGGAAATAGTCTATATCTTGGACGTCTTGAGCATATAAACAAAAAAACTGTAAAAGTTCTGAACACACTTCCATTTTGTTTGGATATACTGAAAAGAATGCCTAACAATTTTCGGAAAAAATCGCCAAAAAATCCATCGTTTTGATCAGAACAAAAGGGCGTTTTCAGTTTTTTACGAACTTCTCTGGAACTACAAATCGTAGCGAAATCATTTTTGGCACACCGAAACTAGACGACAAGACGAGCAAATCGATGTGTACATTGTTCGGAAAGATTTTATTACGAAAATATGAATTAAACTTTTCCAGAATTTCAACTTCATCAGTGAATATCTCGAGAACGGTTGCAAATAATGAAAAACGGATAGTTTTCTAGTTCTCAGCTCAGACCACGATTTTCAAGATCAAGTCATATCTCGCAAACGGAAGCAGGTAGCAACATGCATTTTGTATATTTACAATCAGCAGAGAAAACACTTCCAATCACACTTGAAATTTTCAATTCACTTGATAAATGATTATTTTTAGGAAATATAATTTCTCGCATTTTCCATAGATGTTATCACTTTTGAACGGCTTACTCTATGGCTCACATAGATTTCTAGTTTTTACCAAACAAGTCAGCATCCCAAAATTATATGTGTATGTATATTTATGGACATTTTGTGTAAAATTTTATTGATAGACGCGTAGATAGAGAGTAGACGTTTTTTAAATTTGTTTGTATTGACACTTTACTATTTTAATGTTACCTCATACACACGAAAATCCTGAATTTTTAAATGAATTCGACGACCCAAAAAGATTCTCTATTGAACCCTCTGGGGGTCGAGACCCACGGTTTGCGCACTACTGATCTAGTATACCGATTATTAAAACGAAATCAATTATTTGGTTCCCCGTAAATATGTTATAAGAAGATATCGCCAGTGTAATATTCACCATATCAGGAAATTCTTCGTTCGGACAAATGTCTGTTCGGATAAATGTTCTTCCAGACATACATGTTTTTGAAATCAAAATATTGTTTATATTGCTTTATTATCGCTTCTATTCCAAATAAATATCAGAATATGTTCATATTTTAAAAAGTTTTACTAAAAAAAAAAAAAAAAATCATAACATATCGACTTAATAACTAAAACTTTATAAACCGTTTATTCCCCGAAACTTGTAAGTGTAACCTCAAAAAAACTTTGAACTTATCTTCCATATTTTATTAGGTAAACTTAAACAAATCTCCGGTGTTTTATTCCGGGGAATTTATGTACGAGCATTAGGAATTCAGAACTCGGAAGAAACTTTCTGCCGGTTGCATAAAATGAAAATAGCGAGACCAATTTTATACTAAATACGACATCGATCCTCTTTAATAAACATATTTCCCCCGAGTTTACTCATACCTTATATGGAAAATAATGTTTTTGTTCTGTTTTGTGCTTTTTTGGTGTATCAAATGTAATAAACATTGATATTAATTAACAGTCGGGTTTGAACTTAATTCAAAAGGATTTTGTTTCCAAAAGGGCGAAAGGGCTTTGAACTCTTTGTGGTGGCGTTTATGTTGCAGTATTAAATGCCAAGTTGAATTGATGGTTTCTAAATTTGATGATACTTTGTTACAGCAGAAACAATATATTTCTTGGGAAATAGAAATTTCGCTGCATAAAACTGAAAATGATTGTAAAGAAATATTACGTTTTAGTTTTGTGCAATATATTTTTGTAACACGTTTACCACTTTGTTTTTTATTATCTACATATTTTGATGGACAGTAAACTTTTCAGTACATTACGCCTTGAGATTTATTTTTCTTGAAAATAAAACTTGTATTTTCGTATTTTGTATTAAGAGAACAAGATTGTAAACGTTTAAGTTTCTATAAGTACATACAATATTCAATTGTTATCTGTGTTAAAAACGCTTTATATAAATAATTTTATCCGGTCCATAATTTAATTGTCGATGGAATCAAGAGAGAATAATTAGTGCACAACAATGTTAAGCTTGTGAAATCTGGCTAAAGCAGTTTGAATTGATAAAATAGTCTGCTTCAGATTTCACAAATCTACTCCAATCGAGTGGAAATACACAGTGAATAAGTATGTGAATTAAATCCAATATACTCAATAGTGCTTAAACAGTGTTTACCATATAGTGAATAATGTGCATAGCTTTCAGGCGATTTAATTGAATTTTTCTACATGATAATCGTAAACGACTTTATTACAGATCGCACCTTTACAAGTTCACAGATATTGAAGTTTAGTTTAATATCTTTAATTTTATAGCTTTAGCTTGTTTTTTCAAACGAGGTAATTTTTTGTTTGAATAGACAATAGTCTAAATGTTTAATTATCAAACGATATTTGGTTTCAATAGGATCATCTCCTCATTATTCCATTAATGTACGAAATTATTTCAACTAAATTAATTAATTCTGAAATAGCTGGATTAGAAGAAGCCGCTTGAATGACCTGTTCATTCACTTTACCCTCTTCCTATACATTTTTATTTTAGGGATACTTCAATATACTGAAATATAATATCAAAATACTGAAATGAGAAAAAATCCTCTAGAATATTTTAATAATGTGCATGCAGAGTTTTTCCGTAGACTATGCCAGTGGTGCGCAAACTGTGGGTCCGCTACCCCTCAGAGGGCTCGATAGAGATTTTTTTTGGGTCCTTGAATTCATAAAATATTTAAGGCTTTTCGACTAACTTTGGGATGCTGAATCGATTGGAAGAAACTACAATATTGTGTGTCTGAAAGTGTTTTCCCTGCTGGTACTAAATACACAAATTACATTTTGCTAGCCGCTTCGGTTCGCGAGATATGTTTTGATATAAATGGCAAAATCGAGCGAAATTTCGCGAAATTTGGTCGGCCGAGCAAGGAACTAGGAAACTAATTAATATCTTTCATGAAATCTAAGTGCATCCGTAGGGAAATGAACGGACGAACCTGAAAACGATGCCGCAATCCGTTTAATTATCTTCAACCGTTCTCGAGATGCTTTGCAGCCGAAATTTACAAAAGTTTGAATTCAGAATTTCACAGTAAAAAAATCTTTTCAAAAAATTTACACATCGATTTGCTCGTCTTGCCGTCTAGTTTCATTGTGTCGAAAATAATGTCGCTGGAGTTTTTTCGCATTTTTTTCTGACTAAAATGATGGATTGTATCCCAAACCTTTGCCCAACCCAAATTATTAATATAATAGAGGAAAATAAAAATTCAGGAGCCAGCATATACAAATCAATGAAACTGAAAATTCGCTTGAATACGCTTGAAAATACAATCTCTCAATCTCTTGACATTTACCATCTAAGAATAAAATATTGATAATTTCTTTAATGCTTTTTGCTTATATTTCACGCATTTCTTGTTCTTTTTAAGCATAACCAAAAAATGAAATAGCATGAAAGTTACAACAATAATGCTTCATTTGTTGATGTTGTTTAAACAAAATGAGGTTGGAATAATTTTTTAAGATCATCAACTGTGAAGAGATTAATTAAAAAATTAAGGGAGACTGGATCAATTAGTGAACTTAGTGATCAATTAGACACTCTGGCCGTCCTTGTCGTCCAACAAGTCGTTCAACACAAATCATCGAAGCAGTTCGTGAGAGTATTGCTGAGTCTCCCGGAACATCAATTCGGCACCGTAGTGAAGAATTAGATATTTCAAGAAGCTCTCTATAGCGGATTCTCACGAAAAATTTGCATCTTCATGCTTACATACTTCAATTGACTCAAGAACTGAAGCCTTCTACCATGAAGAGACTTTGTTGAATGGATTATGAAACAATAAAAAGTGATATTTTCGAACAAAATTATCTACAGTGATGAAGATATTTTTTATCTCGATGACTTCGTTAATCTTTAAAATTGTCCAATTAGGCGTTCAGAACTCAACGAGTGATTGTGATTGAAAAGTACATTCACTAAGTGTCACTGTTTGGTGAGGTATTTGGGCTGGAAGCATTATCGGACCATGCTTCTTCGAAAATGTGGTTGGTAAGGTAATAATAGTTAATGGTCGACAGAGGTGTCCACTAAGTCCTCTGCGTTTCAACATGACTTCTGACCAAATGGGAGAGGTGATTGGAGTCCACTGAAGTGAAGTCCTCTGCTGAAGGGTGAAGGGGTTAGGGCAAGGGTGAAAGGGATCGTAAAGGAAGTGTTTAAAGCTGCGAGAAAAGAAGGGACGGGTAATTCTAGTGGTGGTCGTTCGGATTGGAAGTGGAGAGAACGATTAAGAGAGGATGCAATTTAGAAAGCATAGTAGGAGAAATGATGTTTAGGATAGAGATGCAGGAAAGGTTAGATTTCATAGAAGAGGAATCGTACAACCCCTAATGTCGATATATACTCGTATTTGGAAAGTTACCTGATTACCTCCTAAAATCCGAAGTTTTCCATAGTGATCGCCAGATTCAGCTGCGAATGGGAAGAAAGGCGCAGGAGGTACTGGATGAAGACTAATGAGAGAACCTGCCGAATATGTGGCACGGGTAAAGGAACTTGGAAACATTGGGGTGCAACAAACAATTCAATTATTGTAATTCCTGGTTGTGTAATCTCCGTATTGTTGAAAAGATTTGGTCACTCAGATCATTCCATTTCTTGTAGTTGAAGATTTTTCTTTGAGCTAAAGTCTAAGATTTATGCCAAGCAGTCCACGACCACAAAAGCATTGAAGGAGGAAATTGAGCGCTGTATCAGCGAAATTCAGGCAAATTCATGCAAAATGGTTCGGAAAAATTTCGACAAAAGAGCGCGTATGTGCCAATAAAGCCGTCGAGGACATTTACCAGAAATCGTTTTCTACAAATAGCCCTATACGGTAAACATTTTTATTTTTTGATGAAACACCTTTCTTTCCCATCAAAATTACTTCTTGTGTCAATTTTGGGGGACCCATATATTCCTCTTCTTTCGAATAGGCCTACTTTGGACCACGCTTGTTCAACTGTTGGGCTTTGACCTTTGCCCAGTATTGTCGCATCTTCTGCCGGTGTAACTCTTTTCTCTTTTCTGTCGAGGGGGTACCTTTCCTTCGAGGTTTTTCCTGAAACCCACGGACCTCCTTTAGGGTGCGTCTCACAGACTGTCTGTTTTTGAGATCTGTTATTCCCAGTTCTTCAATATCCTTCTCGGTCTCTGTCAACCAAGTGGTACGAAGCTTCTTGTTTTGCCAGAAGGTGAACAGACGGTTGGTTAGTCGGTTTGGAGGCAAACTTGCAACGTGGCCATAGAAAGCTACCCTTCTTTTCCTTGCACAGCCAGAGAGCATCTCAATATGTTCGTAGAGCTCAGAGTTATGCCGTCTTCGGAATTCCCCATCTTCCTTTACCGGGCCTAGGATCTTCCTAAGGATTCTCCTCTCTCTGATTTCCAATTTCTCTATTAGACCCCATTGGTTCAAGGAAAGACACTCCATGGCATATAGGGCTTCTGGTCGTAAGACTGATGTGTAGTGCTTAAGTTTCAGGTTGCGTGACAGGCATTTCTTATTGTAAGTATTCTTAGTCAGCCGATAGGCTAGTTCTAACTTGCTGACTCTCTTGGATAATGATGCTCTTTCTGATAAGTTGGGTTCAATCCATTCGCCGAGATACTTAAATTTCTCAGTCCTCTTGATGTTTCCCTGTTCTAGTAACATCTCTCTGTTTGGTTCTCTAATGTTGGCGAAGAATTCTGTTTCCTCCAGCGACACTTGAAGACCCACTTTGGCAGCCTGTTTTCTGAGGCAGTTTACCTGCATTGTTGCTATCTCAAGAGAATCAGCAAACAGTGCCATGTCATCTGCAAAGGCCAGGCAATCTACTACCTAGATACCACACTGAGCACCAAAATTGTTCAGTTCCTTGCGCCATTCTCTCATAACCTTTTTAAGGATACAGTTCAAGAGAAGTGGGGAAAGTCCATCTCCTTGTCTCACTCCAGTTTTTATTTCGAAGCTTTCTGAAATCTCGCCTCTAAATTTAACCTTGGAATGGGTGTTGGTCAAAGTTTTTGGGATTAGTCTGCGGGTTTTGTTGTCTAGTGCTAGTTCCTGGAGTACTTTGTTAAGCGTTTCTCTATCGATGGAATCGTAGGCCTTCCTAAAATCAACAAAGGTGACGACCACCTTGCGGTTTCTCATCTTGGAGTATGCAAGTACAGTTTTAAGGTTGAGGAACTGTTCAACACAGGATCGGGTCTTCCTGAAGCCCCCCAGGTATTCTCCCAGTTGACTATCCAACTGATTTTCTGCCCTTCTTTGTAACGCCTTCGAGAGAATCTTGTATGTTACCGGGACGAGAGAAATTCCACGGTAGTTGTTTAGATCCGTAAAATCTCCCTTTTTGTGAAGCGGATGGATCAGAGCAGATTTCCAATCGGGTGGTAACTTCTCTGTTTCCCAGATGTCCTGGATGATCTCGGTTAGCTTGCGCACAGCATTGTTTCCAGCACCTTTCCACAGTTCAGCAACGATAGAGTCCTCTCCAACTGCCTTATTATTCTTAAGAAGTTGAATGATCTGGCCAACTTCTTCCATTGAAGGGAGAAGCGAGTCCGGGTTTGGTGTGGTTTGTTTATAGTCGAAGTGTTCGCTGGGTGGGTCACAGTTGAGTAGATTTTTAAAGTACTGAGCCAAAAGGTGGCAGTTGTCTTTGTCGTTATAAGCCAGTTTGCCTTGTGAGTCTCTGAAGTGGAGGCTTGGCGGAGCGTATTTTCTGAGTACCTGCTTAAAGGTTCCAAAGAAATCTCTGGAATTATTCTTAGCAAAGCTCTTTTCAATTTGGGTTAGTTGGTTTTGTGTGAAGGTTGGTTTGGTTCCTCGAATTACCTTGGCTGTAACCTTTCTTTGTTCCAAAAATGTATGCCAATTTTCCTTGTTCTTTTTAGAATTACACTTCAGCCGGGTCCTCTTGATGTTTCCATGTTCTAGTAACATCTCTCTGTTTGGTTCTCTAATGTTGGCGAAGAATTCTGTTTCCTCCAGCGACACTTGAAGACCCACTTTGGCAGCCTGTTTTCTGAGGCAGTTTACCTGCATTGTTGCTATCTCAAGAGAATCAGCAAACAGTGCCATGTCATCTGCAAAGGCCAGGCAATCTACTACCTAGATACCACACTGAGCACCCAAATTGTTCAGTTCCTTGCGCCATTCTCTCATAACCTTTTTAAGGATACAGTTCAAGAGAAGTGGGGAAAGTCCATCTCCTTGTCTCACTCCAGTTTTTATTTCGAAGCTTTCTGAAATCTCGCCTCTAAATTTAACCTTGGAATGGGTGTTGGTCAAAGTTTCTGGGATTAGTCTGCGGGTTTTGTTGTCTATTGCTAGTTCCTGGAGTACTTTGTTAAGCGTTTCTCTATCGATGGAATCGTAGGCCTTCCTAAAATCAACAAAGGTGACGACCACCTTGCGGTTTCTCATCTTGGAGTATGCAAGTACAGTTTTAAGGTTGAGGAACTGTTCAACACAGGATCGGGTCTTCCTGAAGCCCCCCAGGTATTCTCCCAGTTGACTATCCAACTGATTTTCTGCCCTTCTTTGTAACGCCTTCGAGAGAATCTTGTATGTTACCGGGACGAGAGAAATTCCACGGTAGTTGTTTAGATCCGTAAAATCTCCCTTTTTGTGAAGCGGATGGATCAGAGCAGATTTCCAATCGGGTGGTAACTTCTCTGTTTCCCAGATGTCCTGGATGATCTCGGTTAGCTTGCGCACAGCATTGTTTCCAGCACCTTTCCACAGTTCAGCAACGATAGAGTCCTCTCCAACTGCCTTATTATTCTTAAGAAGTTGAATGATCTGGCCAACTTCTTCCATTGAAGGGAGAAGCGAGTCCGGGTTTGGTGTGGTTTGTTTATAGTCGAAGTGTTCGCTGGGTGGGTCACAGTTGAGTAGATTTTTAAAGTACTGAGCCAAAAGGTGGCAGTTGTCTTTGTCGTTATAAGCCAGTTTGCCTTGTGAGTCTCTGAAGTGGAGGCTTGGCGGAGCGTATTTTCTGAGTACCTGCTTAAAGGTTCCAAAGAAATCTCTGGAATTATTCTTAGCAAAGCTCTTTTCAATTTGGGTTAGTTGGTTTTGTGTGAAGGTTGGTTTGGTTCCTCGAATTACCTTGGCTGTAACCTTTCTTTGTTCCAAAAATGTATGCCAATTTTCCTTGTTCTTTTTAGAATTACACTTCAGCCGGGCTCTCTGTCTTTGGGCTATTGCATTGTCACAGTCTTCAGTCCACCACGGATGCTTCCTTCTTCTAGCGAGAGGGGCGAGTTCATTAGCCGCCTTGACAAGAGTCTCCTTCAGTTGGTCCCAGTCTGTGTTGTTCAATCTCTGACTTAGTTCTTGACTGTTCTTGAGTCGCTTGACGTCAAGTTTTACCATTTTGGAGGTTCTGTGTAATCTATATATGGGGTACCCATAGATTATATATATATATATATATATATATATATATATATATATATATATATATATATATATATATATATATATATATATATATATATATATGTCGTAGTCATATGGTGTAATCCGTCAGATTGTGTAAAACAGAGTCATTTCATGATCTGACGGCAGTTCATCATGAAACAGCCACATATATATTTGCTTATTTATCTCTTTTTTATTAGGTTTGATAATTAAGAAAAGTAGTTTTATACTATCAATTGATTGATTTACAATTAGTCATTTCGTGAAACGTCAAAACGGTAAGTAATTCAGATTGTTTAATTGTAGCTAAATATAATGCCGCCTAAAATCGGTGGTTTCATGAAGTACAAAACTACATGATCTGCCGTCAGATCATGAAATGACTCTGTTTTACTCAATCTGACGGATTTCACTATGTGACTACGACATATATATATATATATATATATATATATATATATATATATATATATATATAATATAAGCTGTATTTATTGATAAATATTTGATAACCATAAAATTTTCTTTTTTAACCGTTTATTTGTGTACAGCCTGCATTGAAATGTTTTGTGGTCAATTTATTCATTTGACAATCCCATTAGAATTAATTGATCGTTAAACACGAAAAGTGCAAAAACTGCGGTTCCATCAACACTGATAACGCAGCGAATTTTATTTCATAACAGATAATAGAAATTATTTATTTTCCTTTGTTTTATTAAGTTTTATATGTAAAGTAGTTAGTTTTCACTGTGTTTGGTTTTATGTATATATTTAGGAAATAATTTAAAAATTCAATTAGCATTTGGGTGAAAATGTACATTTCCATCATAATAGTTGGCAGACGAGGGCCGTAATTACGAGATTCGTAAATTGGCACTGGTTTCAATGGAATATTGTATCAGTTTGTGCGCAATTGTGTTTAGTTAAAGTCACATTTATTATATATCTTTGCGCATGGTAATTTAATCATCGCAATTATTCTAAGAAATTTCCCTCTGCGTTAAACGTTTTCTTTTCATTGCCTAGTGTGTCTTATAAATACCTATATGTACCGTGAATTTTCCTATTCGATAAAACATATATCTTTGGAGAAAATATATTGTATAAAATTGAACCAAACTTAAAATAGTATAACGTGAGTAGCACTAGCTCAAGCTTATTGTACCGACCTAGATTGAATAGGCTCTTACCAACTAAACTAAAAAATATTGCATTATAGTGAACTAGACAAGGTTAGTCTTAGACTGTATCAAACACGAATGGCCTAGAAAAGGTTAGTCTTTTCTGGAATGGAATAGACTTGATTAATAAACTGGACTAGAATGTAAAAAGCTGGATTAAACTAGGCTAGACTAGCTGAGACTGAATTATTCTATACTAGACTGAATATAACTAATATTTAATTAAATATCTAAGTCGATTGATAATTAACTAATATTAGATTAGCTTAATGTAGCCTATAACATACCAGAATTAATTAGACTGATCTAGAATAGATTAAATATCCTCCTCGGTAGTGTAATGTGCAACATACCCGCCTGACAAGCGAGAGACCGGGGTCCGATTCTCGACTAATACAGAGGCATTTTCAACCAGGGCGGCACTAACCTTCCAGCTAACCACCCTGAAGGAATGCGAAATACGCAATACCGGGGTGGCGCATACTAAAAGCCAAGTTGGAAAAAGGGGGCCTAGTGAGAGGTTCTCCCAAACCTCAATAAACTGGATTAAACTAGAATGTTCTAGAATGGAGTAGAATAGACAAAAGTATAATAGTCTGGGTTACACTGGATTATATTGGATTAAACTGTTTTAGTGTAGACTAATTCTGGTCTAGACAAAGGTTCTTGATTATAGTATTTTACATAGTCCATTATTTTACGTAGTCCTTTATAGTCGAGATTATTATATTCTTATCAAGTTCTTAGGAAAGTTCACCATAACTCCTGTGAATTATTTTTAAATCGGACGAAACTTGTTACTATGCTCTACTGGATACCAGAATGGACAAAGTGACTAGATGTTAGACTAGCACTAAAATGCATTAGAGGAGTAGATTAGGCTAGTTCGAAGAATAATGAATAAAAAAAAATTGACAGTAGTCCAGCCCAATTTGATTCCCCAACCAGCCCAGATATTAATTAATATGACTAGATAAGTTAGTTCGATCTATTACTATAGATCGGACTAACATATCTAGTCGTATTAAACATTAGAATAGCAAGGAAAAATAGTCGGTAATAGTCAATAATGTGGATGAGACTAGGTTACACTTGACTGATCTTGACTAGACCAGAATATCTAGTGTAAACTAGACCAGAAAAGACACTACTAGAATGAAGTAGACTGCCAAACATTTTGCTACAGTGGATTAAAATCGACTATGTTGCACTAGATAAGAATAGACTTCTTTGAATATCTCAGATAAAACTAGATTAGATAGAACTGGACCGTATTAGATTAGACCGTACTAAAAAAGATGGGACTGGAATGGACTGGACTTGACAAAACTGAAATATAATGATCTAAATTTGACTGAGACTGTATTTCAACGGAATATACTTAGCTTGACGGGAATAGATAGTACTTGTTTTGTATTAAGTAATATTATATTGAATGCCCTAATTTAATTTGAAGAAGATTGTACTAATATGAACTAAATTGGACTTAACAATAATAAACTTTGTTAGGTTAATCTAGTTTAATCTTGATTAGAATATAATAGTCTGGAGTATAAAGGACTAGACGGAACTATATTAGACTTAACTGGATCAGACTAGACTAGACAGGAATATACAGGCCTAGATTAGATACAATTAAAATACAGTGGACTAAACTTAAATCGAATGGACAAGTATGGACTAAAAGGTACTGGACCATACTGTACTTTTTTTTCACAGAGGATAGGAAATGATTTTAAGCACCCCCAAATACGGTTTCAATTTTGGGGAGTGTGGGACTCACCAGCCCTCTAAGGCAGTCATACACACTAAAACCATCTCCTCTTTATTGCTCTCCTGTAGTGTTCCCGCCTTTCAGCCTTACATCCTACAGGTTTGGTCTTAATATCCTTTTCTCAGGTGTCGCCTCTTTATCTGCTCTGTTCTTCTAATTCACCTTTTGCCTTTTTCCGCATCACTTCTTCTACAAAATTCTTCACAGTTTCCCAGCTGTCCTTGTGCGCGATCATTTCCTCTATTATGTTTTCCGGGGACATGGCAGCCGCAGGTAGGTTTCTTTTTTGTCCCTTTCGTAATCCCAAATCCCACAGTGGAATATTGTGTGTTCTGGCGTATCATCTACTTGTTCTGAACAGTATCGGCATTGTGCACTTCCTCTCGTTCTAATTCTCTCCGTGTAGGAGCAGAAGACTCCATGTCCTGTAAGGCACTGTGTAATATGGAAATTTACCGATCTATGATTCCTCTTTACCCACTTCTTGATGTCCGGTATCATCCTGTGGGTCCACCTTCCGACTTTAGCGAGGTCCCATTCTGTCAGCCACTTCTGGTAAGTCATTTCCCTCTGTTCCTTCCGGTCTGTTATTGTTATTGTTATTATCCTGTGTAGGTCATATAGTCGCTTTCTCTCTTCGACAAGGAGGTGTAACGGTACGAGGCCTGCCACAAGCAGTGCCACGGCCACTTTCAATTCGTTCCGTTTCATCCACCTGTCTATAGTGTTTAACGTTACATTCACCTTAAGTACCAGTTCTTCGGGATTTTTTGCAGATGCCAATACGGCCAGGTCGTCCGCATAGCACGCAAGTTCGACACCCTCCTCCGTATCCACAGACATGACATAGTCATACAAAACGTTCCATAGGGTTGGCACGAGGACCGAACCTTGCGGTACACCTCCCAGGACTTTCTTTTTCATCTTGGATGTTATCTGGATGACGCGATTTCTGAAATATGATTGCACAGTGTTGCTTAGTTACTGGCTAACTCCGCACTTTTCAAGTTTGGATAGAATTATGTGCCACGGGGCAGAATTGTAGGCGTTTTGTACGTCGATAAGGGCACTCCATTGGCCTTGTTGCATTTCCTTTTCTGCATTGTGGATGACGTGCTCTAATGCGCAAATTGTGGTTTTCCCTCTACGAAATCCGTACTGATTTCTATGTAGACCCCCGTTTGTCTCAATTTCCTCCTGTATTCTCTGGTTCACAATATTTTCGTACACCTTAGCTAGCACATTGATCAGGCATATTGGTCTATATTTAACTGCCTCCAACTGTCCATTGTGTTCCTAGGTTTTTCAACTAGGATCAATTTTTCGAGTTTCCATGTATCGGGAAACCGGTTCGACTCCAGCAGGGTGTTGAAGAGGGTTACACAATATTCTGTATTACTGCCTATAATTGCCTTTATTCCATCCGGGACGGGAGACTTGCCGAACTTTTTTACATGCCCTTATCACCTCGTCTTCATTAAGGTCGTGGCCGTTTGAGGAAGTGTGGAGAGGTCTATCCCATCGATGGTAATCGTTCCCGCTAGTGATGAAAAGTTGGTCGAAAACTTCTTCATGTTCCTGCAGCGATAGTGTGATCTTCGGGTTTGGTGCATTTAATTGGGATCTGACGATTTTATATCCTTCTTCGAAAATGTTTCTAGGCTGTCACAAAATTTGGACCAGGCTTTTTTCTTTGCCTCTGATATTGACTTTTTGAGCGCTCGGTTTGCTTGTTTGTATTTAGATCATCTATTCCCTCTCTCTCCCACTTCTATACTTCTTTGAAACCGCCTCCTTTAACGTTTGTTTCTGAAATCTGATTTTGAATGTCTTCTGACCACCAGTAGGGCAACTTATATTCTTTTTCGCAGCTTAAGAGTGGTGTGCTTTTCCTATATGCTTTACCCAGGGACTCTTCACAGCTCTGCGTGTTAATTTCCTTGTCATTAATTTCTTCCGTGGAAGTCTTATTTAGTGTTACGATGACTGTAAAACCGTATCTCCACCTTGCTCTCGTCCTCTTGCTTGTGGCAGGCATTCTAGTTAGAATGAAATGGTGGTCGCTCATCGACAGTTCCTTTCTCAGGACCGACCACCGCGGGTTTTTTGCAACTACCTCGTCATTGATCAGGGTAAGATCAATGTATGATACTCCGTTATGTCGGACTAGGGTTGGTGTTCTCCCGTCGCTTAGAATGGTGAGAGCCAATTCTAGCAGTTCTTCCCCTCGTCTGTCCGTTTTTGTACCCCCCCAATAAGTATTCTTTGCATTGTAAGTTTTTCTTTGCCAGTCCCCCGTGAGTATCACATGCTTCTTTTGCCTTTTGGCTTTTAACAGGTAATGTTGCAGGTCTACCAGACTTTGTTCAAATATTGCATGTGGGCAGTTAGGGTTGACATAGACACTGTAGAGTGTATACTCTTCCACGTTCACACACACAAAACAGGAGCCGGTACGGTACGATGTCACAGACATGTTTTTGGAAACGTTTATGATGGAAACTAGGTGGCTTTGACTACTGTAGGTGTGGTTGTCAGCGTTTTTGCATTTTGCAATGTTCGGCTTGCTAAGGACAATAAAGTCGCATTTTTCTTTAGCTGCGATTGTAGATGCCATGTCGTGAGCATTGGTGCTTCTATTGGCATTTAGTTGGAGGATGTTGAATTTTTATGGCCGTGCGACTTCTTTATAGCATCTGCTAGCGCTTTTTGGAAGGCCTTGAATTCCTGTTTCCCGTCGAGTGTCCATTTTCATTGCACAGAGGGCAGTAGGGTTCTTCCTTACACTGTAGGGCTCTATGGCCTTCGCCCGAGCATTTTAGACACAGACCTGCTCAATTCTCCCCGTTGCAGGTGCTGGCTTTATGGTCATATACCCAGCATTTGTAGCAGTGTTCTACCGCGATTCGTTCTTGTGTCCTGCAGTGGCTGAGCCGTATTCTTACTTTCCTTTCCGCAATGAGTTTTTGGGCGTCTTCATTTAGCGCTAAGTGGCTGTTTGTGTACCCCTATATCCTGGTCTTAGGTGCTTAACCTCCAGTTTTTCCTCTGCTTGTATAAGCCCTGTTGTTAGGATCGCCTTCTTTATATCTTTCTATAACGATAGATCATCTATGTCTCTTACGTGTAGTGTATGTAATTTTTCTTCCACTGTCCTAACATGTTGTCCCTGTAGGAGTCCTCCTATTTTTTCTTTTATCATTTTTGCCTCGCCATTCAGCGCAATCATTGAGTCTCCTCTAGCCGTTTTTTGTACTCTACTTATAATCTGTGTAGTGTTGGGGTCTGTTATACCCTCTTTTATTTTTTTTAATGTTTCCGCATATGACGTGTTTGACCCTTCGACAATAATTGCTTCACCCTTTCTAAAGTTTCTTGTTTTTTTGACTTTTATTCCTTCGTTTTTTTTTGTGTTTTTATTGTGATCTTATGATCCAGCTTCGAGTAGATGGCTTCGATCATATTTCTCATGCATTACGCCTTTATTCCCTGAGGGAGCGCCATGGCCACTTCTTTTCCTCCTCCGTTTTCTTGTGTCAAGTCTCTTGTTGCCTGTATCATATTGTACAGGTCTCTCTTATTACGCCCGTCCTGTCTGGTTGGGTCAAAGTAGGCTCCAGTGATTGTCTTTTTCTTCAAATGAGCTTTGTTTCTGGACGTGGTTTCTTGTTCGATGCAGGTGTATTTTCCGCCTTCGCATGCTATTTCTTCTCCTTCCGTTAATTCAGGGAATCGATTTAAGATCCTTCTGCTCCATCTTGTTCGGCTTTTGACTTCTACATCACAGAATACGATCAGCTGATCTGATACTCCCTGCAGTGAGTCTCCGGTGTCTATTTTTGTCTTTGTTAAAAAAAACCATACTGTACTGGAGAGAACCAGACTATAAAGGACTGGAATGAACTGGACTAGACTAGACTAGGCTAGATTAGATTAGATTGTACTAGACTTAACTGAACTGGATTGGATTAGAATTGAGTAGACTGGATTAGAGTGGTCTACATTATGTCTATATTCGCCCTATTCCTATTTTGCTTATCTTACTAATCTTATTGATATATTCTTATTTACAGAAACCTGACTATTTTGCGTAATATGTAGAATCATATCAATTTATATTTCAATTTTTAAAAATCAACTGATCAATTTATTTTGTATTTGATATTGATTATATGTATCGAAAAATAAGACTATACTTAAATATATAAATAGTTTTGAGAAAAACTAGAATATATTTAATGAATATTTAGAACCTACTACTACTTTTTTTTATTGTTGCGTCTAATAGTCAAATTCAGTGTGAGGTGAGATTTCTTTTAAATTAAAACAATTTAATCCAACTATTATCTTTTATTTGGGATCCAGTTCTCAGGACGCGCGGGTAATGAAATTTCTATTGGACGATTTCGGCTTTAGTTTATATATTTAAATTGACGCGGCCATTTTGTTTACGTATTCCCGGGCGGCCTAGTATCCGAAAACTTTACAGTCGCCGAATTAACATCGAATAGAAAAAGTTCGTTCGCGGTATTTCCGATAAATCACTTTACACATTTCTTGCTATATAGTTTGCGGTAGGTATATTGACGTAATATCTGCAGTAAGAATTTTAATCTGATTGTGAGCCAAATACCAATTTCTAACAATTTTCGTTGCATTTAGCTTATTAAAAAAAAACTATATCTCATTCAAAAACCAGGCTGAAATTCGTTAAATATGTTATTAGTTGGTATAATTAGACACAAACAATAATGTCCACGAAAATCTTTTTCTAACAAATAAACTGTTGTTACACAGCCTTGTAGTTAAATTAGCGAAATATATACCCGACGATGAAGCTTCTATTAATTATTTCCAAGTTGATAATTAGGTTAAAGCTAGTCGAGGATAAGAAGAATACTGTCAGCTAAACACAAATGTACCGATTTGGTCTGGAAAGTTCAACAATTAAATTTAGGGGCGGTCTGTTACCAATTAAACTAAGTACACTGACTAAACTGTACTAGTTAGTTATATGTTAGATAATAAGTATTTCATGTAGTAATTACTTATTTATTTTGTTTCCATGAAACGTCAATTACTCTATCCAACACATGGACAAACACGAGAACAAACATAATTTGGGAATATTTTAATTCATAACAAACTTAATAATATGTGACTAGTTTATTTATATGACTACTTTAGCTGGCATTAGCCAGGGCTATATTGGATTTAACTTGACTAGAATGAAATAGACTGGGCTAGACTGCACAAAACGAAATCCGACTGGACTAAACTAGATTGAACTCGACTAAACTGAACAAGACTGGAATAAACTAGACTAGACTGGAGTGGATTAGACAAGTCTGGGCAAAACTGAGCTAAGCTGACTGGGCTAGACCCAGTTAGACTGAAAAAAGTTTGCATTACATTCCCCTGTACGATATTGGACTAGGCCCAACTACTGCACTGTAATTGCATAGAAAATTACTTGTCTTGTATTTTTCATTGTTTACTCTTGTTAAGGTAGTTTATCTAAACTTGCGTGTTATCTGCATATTCTCGTCTATCCAATATTTTCTCTTTGATATTGTGTACCTAGTCTTGTCTTGCTTCTATAGCTCCGTCTGTATACTCCTTGTATTACTCCTGTTTATCTAGTTTTTTTTCTGTAATCTATTCTAGTCTTATCTGTCTAGCCTTAATTGCCTAGTCTTATTTTCAGGTCTTGTCTGAAAAGGTTTGTCTCTCTAGTCATTCTTTCTCTCTTTTTATTTTTGTTGACAAGTTTTTTGTAATTTGAAACTTTTAGGTATTAATCCCTATTTTTAAACATGTTAGACTAAAATGTCTTTTAAAATTAAAATTAAAATTTTCCTCAAAAATTGAATATTTTTATTTTACAGTATTACATGATTTTTGTGCAATTGATTTTTAAATCAAAATGTAGGTACGTTTCAATATATGGATTGAGTTTGTTTAGTCTCAAGTGTCTGAAATTAGCTTATGTTTCTTGAGTCTTGAACAAGTCAAGAATAAACATTTCTTATCTCTTTATCTGATCTCTTAACTGATATCTGATCTCTTCTTAAAACAGCCGCATACGACTAGTTGGCTACAAGTTGGATCACCATGAACTTAATAATATTTTATTATTACTCTTTAAGTTTTATCATATTACACGATATTTTGTTTATTCCATTGTATTCATATCTATATTCCATCTAAAACACAAATTTTAACAAAATATGATCAGAAATTTAGATACTCGATAAACTAAATCAAATCATCTAAATCAAAATTATATGTTGAAGAGTTAAACGTTTAATTAGAAATTATGTATATTATATCTATGATATTGCTTCTATTTGATAAAGCATAATTTCTAATTAAATTTAGTGTCGTACATCCCATTCTAATCAGAGCTTTCCTTTTCATTTAATAAAGTTTATGGAGTGATAATAAAATAACTGTCAAAACGGTTCGAATTTCTTATTGAAAAAAAGTTGCACACGTTGCACCAAAAAAAGAAAAAAAAAGCTTATAAAAATCCTCCCAGAATTTCGATCGTGCTTTTATGGCTTCCGCAAATAAAGTAAACGCATTTTCCCTTCCCATAATACATCTGCGCACCAATAAAATCGATAAATAAGATTTAACGTTAACAACTCCTTTTACCTCAAGTGTGCTTTGCTAAAGAACAAAAAAAAAAACAAAACAAAACAAAAAACATAAAAACCCGCTCGATTGGATAGGATGTACGCTCCCATTTCATTTGGTTGATCCGTAGTTATCGCTGCCCATAAATCAAGCGGGCTGAGATAGTGAAAACGTTAGTAATTTTCCCTGCAAAGAAAGAAAAACACCGCGGAATTCATATTCGAATGGAGGAAAATAATCTTTGGATTTTCACGAATGCAAGGCAAGAAGATAGAGGATGTACTGCAGAGTTTCAGTTAGCTTCCTCTAAGCATACCTCACATTTCTTGAATGTGGATAATATCGTAAGACTTTGCAAGGGTTGGCGGCATTTAACGCCAACCTTCCAGTGGTGATTCTCATTCTACATTACTTAGAAGGTAAAATAGAAAACAAAAGAAAACTAACTGAATAGTTTTTATTAATAGTTTGTAAAAATAGTGTTTGATTAATTGTGAAAATTTAAGTTTGTTAGGCGCAGAGACGAAGAAGTGATGTACCAGCGGATTAGGCCGCATCAACGAAACCCTTCCACTCGTCTGCACGTCCGATAACAATTAGATTTAATTCTCTGTTCCGGCGTCTCCGCGCGAGAGCACTTAATTAACTCGACCACAAGATAGATGTAACGGTCTCGACGGACAGACAATTTGTCCGGAGCTTCTTGCTGCCGACATTCGCGTGCCAAATACCACAACGACCGGCGGCCCAAACTTCATGTATCGGTTTATTTGTGGTTTGTCCGATAATTCTAGATTTAACATTTAATTCTTACGAATTAATAGGCTGTAATAAACTTGGCGGAATACAACTTCGTCTGCAGATACAATCTTTAATTAGGATTTTCCCGTTATATTGAGAAATTTATCATTATTAAAAATTTACGACTATTGTAGATCTAGTTATTAAGTAATAAAGCACAAGGATCAGCTGTTACCCTCGACTAAGCTTGCATTGATATTGAGATTTCCTCAATTGGCACTACTTTGTGTGATCATTATAATATCTACTATATATATTTCAATCTTCAATTTGCATTTTAAATTGTAATTACCATATATTAATTATTCAGATGTCAACCCTCACATGTGAAAATAAGTTTGGTAGGAATGGCGTTTTTTTTTAATTACTACAACTCCAATGGTTTAATAACTAAATAATATTAAAAACTTATTCAAGAATACTAATTCAAGGAATAGGTATAAATAAAATACAAAAACAAAAGCAATAAACAACATAATTAAGGTATATGAGGACTCAAAGATTAGAGTATTAAAAAGTATTAGAGTATTATTTATATATCTTTCCTCAACTTCCGTTCACAGCAGAGTGCGTTCTATAGCAGTACTGAATAAATATTTACTCTTCCACGAAAAGGTTCTTAAAACCCGTAAAATTGTCGAATATTAAAAATGTAATTAAGCCAATATAATCGAAATGTGCTCAAAAAGTTTCACGTAGTCCTTCGTAATCTAGATAATATATTACTGTCAAAGGCTTGTCAGAGTAACAATGGAAAAATCAGTTTTATTATGGAATATAATCGAACCTGATAAAAGAAGCTAGATGAAAGGTTCCACTCCTCTCCTTAATTAGTTATATCATCAGATGTGGATTTGGAAAACTTAAAAAATGTTATTAGCGAACACCCAACAGCACTTAGATAAATATTATCCAACGAAAGAAGATGTTAGAACTTGGGGGAAGGAAATGTGAATTATTAATCCGTTCGTTGAGCATGAGAATAATACATTGACTGATATGAAACGCGAGGAACTTATAGAATTAAGCTCAGACTTAGGATTAAAGTCATTATTTGAGACGAAAAATAAACCACAATTCTGGATTAAAATTAAGAGAGAATTAAGAGAGAGACCATTTTTATATGAGAAGACAATGACGCATTTTCTACCAATTACATATTTATACAAAAGAAAAAACATTCACCATTATTAATTATAAAATGAAAGCAGCGAAATTGATTGTTTATAATTCCTGCTTTACGGCAGTTACTACATTTACTCCAAGAATTTAGAAACTATCAGATGTAAAACCAATAGCCATTTTACTAGAGCCATTTTACATTTGATGTATTTTTCTATCTATCCAATAAAATTGATTTACATGGTTTTGCTATTACACATTTTTTTTAAAGCTAGATTAAAAGCTAACTCTTAAAAAACCGCATAATAACATGTTTTATGTTTACGTACTAATTTATCTAGGAAAGAAAGAAAACTATAAAGTTTATGTGAGTTCTAATAACAGGTGAAAAGATTTTTTCCACGAACGTATCTTCCTTGTAAATCGAGAGATGAGTGTATTTTTCCTCTTCTTTCGAATAGGCCTACTTTGGACCACGCTTGTTCAACTGTTGGGCTTTGACCATTGCCCAGTATTGTCGCATTTTCTGCCGGTGTAACTCCTTTCTCTCTTCTGTCCAGGGGGTACCTTTCCTTCGAGGTTTTTCCTGAAATCTACGGACTTCCTTCAGGGTGCGTCTCACAGACTGTCTGTTTTTGAGATTTGTTATTCCCAGTTCTTTAATATCCTTCTCGGTCTCTGTCAACCTAGTGGTACGACGCTTCTTGTTGCTTGCCAGAACGTGAACAGACGGTTGGTTAGTCGGTTTGGAGGCAATATTGCAACGTGGCCATAGAAAGCTGCCCTTCTTTTCCTTGCACAGTCAGAGAGCATCTCAATATGTTCGTAGAGCTCAGAGTTATGTCGTCTTCGGGATTCCCCATCTTCCTTTACCGGGCCTAGGATCTTCCTGAGGATTCTCCTCTCTCTGATTTCCAATTTCTCTAGTAGACTCCCTCGGTTCAAGGAAAGACACTTCATGGCATACAGGGCTTCTGGTCGTAAGACTGATGTGTAGTGCTTAAGTTTCAGGTTGCGTGACAGGCATTTCGTATTGTAAGTGTTCTTAGTCAGCCGATAGGCTAGTTCTAACTAGCTGATATCTCCTTGATAATGATGCTCTTTCTGATAAGTTGGGTTCAATCCATTCGCCGCGATACTTAAATTTTTCAGTCCTCTTGATGTTTCCCTGTTCTAGTAACATCTCTCTGTTTGCTTCTCTGATGTTGGTGAAGAATTCTGTTTTCTCAAGCGACACTTGAAGACCCACTTTTGCAGCGTGTTTTCTGAGACAGTTTACCTGCATTGTTGCCATCTCAAGCGAATCAGCAAACAGTGCCATGTCATCTGCAAATGCCAGGCAATCTACAACCACTGCATCGTTCTTACGTCCCAGGTAGATACCATTCTGAGCACCAAAATTGTTCAGTTCCTTGCGCCATTCTCTCCTGGATGATCCTGGATGATCTCGGTTAGCTTGCGCACGGCATTGTTTCCAGCACCTTTCCACAGTTCAGCAACGATAGAGTCTGCTCCAGCTGCCTTATTATTCTTAAGAAGTAGAATGATCTGGCCAACTTCTTCCAATGAAGGGGGAAGCGAGTCCGGGTTTGGTGTGGTTTGTTTATAGTCGAAGTCTTCGCTAGGTGGTGGAGTTGAGTAGTTTTTTAAAGTACTATGCCAAAAGCTGGCAGTTGTCCTTGTCGTTATAAGCCAGTTTGCCTTGTGAGTCTCTGAAGTGGAGGCTTGGCGGAGCGTATTTTCTGAGTGCCTGCTTAAAGGTTCCAAAGAAATCTCTGGAATTATTCTTAGCATAGCTCTCTTCGATATGGGTTAGTTGGTTTTGTGTGAAGGTTCGTTTGGTTCCTCGAATTATCGTGGGTGTAACCTTTCTTTGTTCCAAAACTTGTTGCCAATTTTACTTGGTCTTTTTAGAATTCCACTTCACCCAGGCTATCTTTCGTTGGGCTATTGCATTGTCACAGTCTTCAGTCCACAACGGATGCTTCCTTCTTCTAGCGAGAGAGGCGAGTTCATTGACCGCCTTGACAAGAGTCTCCTTCAGTTGGTCCCGGTTGTTTAGGTCTGTGTTGTTCAGTCTCTGACTTAGTTCTTGACTGTTCTTGAGTTGCTTGACGTCAAATCTTACCATTTTGGAGGTTCTGTGTAATCTAGTGTTGAGTCTAGGCCGGAGTCTTATTTTGATCTTTGAGAGGTAGTGGCCTGAGTCCAGATTGGCGCTTCTTAGTACCTTCACGTTTTGTATTTCCTTCTGAGATTTTCGTGAAGTGGCCACATGATCTATCTGGAATTCACCCAGGTTGGTATTAGGCGAAATCCAAGTCTTATGCTTCCTTGGCAAGTGTTTGAAGGCTGTAGACTTCATGATCAACCCAAAAGTCCTACACAGATCCACCAATCATTCTCTGTCGCGGTTGATTTGCTTATGCGCCGTAAAATTGCTCACTATGTTTCTGTATTTTTTCTCTCTTTCCAACTAAGCATTGAAGTCACCAAGCAGTATAACGGTGTGCCTCTCTGCAAGTTTAGAGATAATACCTTCTAAGTCTTCCCAGAATTTATCAGTTCTGTCTGGATTGCGTCTGTTGTCCTGGTTGATTGGGGCATGTACATTGACTATACTGTAGCCCTTCTTTGCGCATTTGAGAGAGAGGATGCATACACGACTACTCGGGGAGGTAAAGTCGGTAACTGAATCCGGTATCCTGTGCCTGATGATGAGTGTATTATTGTTTGTCAGTCAGTTAGTTAAGACACTTATGTTCATATACCTGTAGATTTATTTCTTTTGCTCGTGTTTATAAAAATGGTTCATTTCTAGTAAAATTAGTAGGTCAAATTAAGTATTGAGCAAATAATTAAATATTTAAGACAGCTATCAATTTTGAGATTAAGTTTCAAATTTTAGCATTCTACGATTACTGAAAAAAAAATGCAAGCAGAATTTAAAATAAGAGACTATTACGAGATATGTAAACCGAAGCTGTTTTTCGGTAAGGTGGATAAACAAATAATAACGTTTAATTATGTGGATGAAAAAAAACTAGTAAGACCCAACGAGTAAATGTGCACTCTTTAATGATTTGAAAGTATATGACTCAATATAACAACATTGAACAAACAACATCTAAACAACATGGCTTTGTGTATGGTTTCTCCACATGTACCAATTTAGCATGTACCAATTCCATGCGCATGCGCATGGAATAAAAACAACCATGCTAACAACCATAGAGCAAGTCCTATGCGAGAGTGCTATAGAGGGCAAAAACAAGCAATGGGTGACTGACGAAACCTGGAATGTAGTGAAGAGAAGAAAAATGTCGACGCGACAAAAACGAACACCTCCGGGTACCATGCAAAGAGATTGAAAGATTGGCAAACACGAACGAAACACGCGATCTATTCCAAAGAATCAAAGAAATCACGAGAGTTTAAACCAAGAACGGAAAATACAAAGGAAGGATGGGAAAGTCATAACAACATCGACGACGTAGTAGAGATATGGCGAAAGGACTGTGAAGACCTCTATGCGGATGAAGGTGATCGTCAGGGAACAGTTCGTCTCCCACCCATCACACAAGTAGAACAAAAAAACCTGACATCTTAAAAGTTGAAGTTGAAGAATGGTAGTGTTTGTGGGACAGCAAAGGATACTTGGGAGCATTGGATGGAAGAGTGTACAAGGGGTGAATGGAATGAGGGAGAGAGGCGGGAAGGAAAGAAATGGGAGGAATGTATGAATGATAGCGGAAAGGGTCTGAAACTGCTGAGACGGATAAAAAGATGGAAAGAGCAAACTGGTAACAGAGAAGGTGTATTATAAAGGAAATTGGAGTTTATTTTGTGTTTTGTGATATTATTGTATTTTTTATTTTTAAATTTATATTTTTTTTTGTAAGTGGTTTCTATATGCCAGTAGGTTAATAAATAAATAAATAAATAAGTTGAAGTTTTTAGGTTGAGCAAACCATTAACATAGTCAAGAACAACAAAAGTACAGAGGAAGATGATATCAGTGGAGAAATGCTAAAGCAGCTGTCCCCAAAAGGCATCCACCTCTTGTGGGCAAGATGCAACAAAGTATGATACTCAAGGCAATGGCCAACTGACTGGAATACATCAATATTCATTCCACTGCACAAAGAACAAGCCAGAAATGCAGTAATTACAGAACTATCGCATTAATCTCCCACCCAAGCAAGGTCATCCTCAGAATCCTGTTACACCGACTCAGATTCTTAGACCGACAAATACCACAGGAACAAGCTGGATTCGTGGCTAGTAAAGCCACTCGATAGCAGATCATGAACGTACTACAAATTATTGAAAAAGCCAGAAAATTTGCAAAACCCACATATCTCTGCTTCCTCGACTATAGCAAAGCGTTTGACTGTGTAAACTGGCACCAATTATGGAATGCCCTCTTAGACATGGGAACCCGTCCCCACCTTGTCGTTGTGCTAAAAACTTTATATGACAACAGCAAAGGAATCATCAAGATTGCAACTATTACTACTCAACATATACGGTGAGTTATGACAATAAAACGCCAACATAGGATCACGACACTTCAGCCTTAAAGTAAACGACTAGAGAGTGCACAATATGTGTCTAAAGAAATTGATAATCGCGGGCATGTTGATGTGATATATACAGATTTATCTAAAGCATTCGACCACATACAACACAACCTTATTTTACAAAAACCGTATAACCTAGCCTTAAACATTGAAGCCTTAGCACAGATTATGTATACATAATGGCGTCGTATCAATTGAATTTCAGGCAACATCGGATGTCGCCCAAGGTTCTAACTCGGGTCCCTTATTGATTATCTTCATTAATGAGCTACTGTCTGCATTATCCAGTCTTAGCATTTGCTGATGATAAAATATAATATATAATACATAAATCGATTACGTTCCATATGGGAAATGTTCTTCTTTTTCTATAGCTCTACAGCCCTGGGTGGGCCTTTGCTTGAGTTACAACATCCTTCCATCTCTCCCTGCTGTTAACCAATTGCAGCCAGTTTCTCACACCTAATATCTTTAGGTCGTCGATGCAGTCATCTCGCCATCTCTAACGTGGTCTACCCCAAGCTCTTCTTTCATGTGAACTCCAGTTCGTCAGTATTTTCGGTCCTAGGGTCCTTTCCATACGCATAACATGTCCAAACCATTGTAACCGTAGCGCCTTTACATGCCTTACGATGTCCGCTCCTCCAATTAGTCTGTCCAGTTCATGGTTCATTCTGCATCTCGAAGTACCACAGTTTTCCTGTACGCTGCCAAAGATTCTGCGTAATATGCTTCTTTCGCAGACTCGTAGTGCGTTTTCGTTGATCGTAGATATGGTATATGTTTTACACGCGTATGTTATGACGGGTCTAATAAGTGTGTTATAGATCTTTAGCTTTGATTTGACACTTAGAAGCTTCTCTCCCAGTAGCTTCTTATTCGCGTAATAAGCTCTCTTTCCTGCTACAATTCTCGTACTGATTTCTAAGCTGATTCTGTTGTCGTTAGTTATTTTCGACCCTAGGTAAGAGAAGATTCTGACTTCTTCGACATTAAATGCATTGACTTGTAGTGGCTCTGGCCAGGGTGTTGGATGACTGGCAGTTCTCATGAACTTGGTTTTATTCACGTTTATTACTAGTCCGGCTACGCTAGATTTCTGTTCTAAGGAGGCAGCAGCTTCTTTTAGGCTTTCTGCTGTTCGTGCTGATATAATTATATCATCGGCATATGCACATAGCTGCTGAGATTTTGTGTGTATGTGGCTTGTTATGTGCAGGTTTCTAATAACTGATTCAAGTATAAAGTTGAATAGCATAGCAGATAACGCATCACCTTGCCTGACCCCTGTCCTGATGTCGAATTCGTCAGTGAGTTTGGATGATACTAATACTTGAGTACGAGTATTGGTTAGAGTTAAGTTTACCATTCTTATAAGTTTTTGAGGAATTCCAAGGGCAAGTAACTGGTACAATAGTTCTTCTCTAGACACGCTATCAAAAGCTTGTTTGTAGTCAACAAACAGGTGGAACAAAGTTATGTTATGATCATAACATTTTTCAAGCATTTGCCTTATTAGATGTATTTGGTCCGTTGTTGATCGATTCCTTCGAAAACCTCCTTGGTAGTCCCCAAGTATCTCCTCTTCATATATTGATAGTCTATTGTATATTATGCTGGATAATATATTGTAAGCGGTGTTGAGAAGAGTAATTCCTCGGTAATTGGAACATTCTTTCTTGTTTTCTTTCTTGTGTATGGGAAAAATAATGCCTTTTCTCCAGTCACTTGGCATATTCTCTTCATTCCACACCCTGACAATAAGTTTATGGATCCTTTCCTACAGTGCTGCACTTCCATTTTTCAGAAGTTCCGCGGAAATGGTATCACTTCCTGGAGATTTATTGTTTTTAAGATTGTGTATTATCTCGGTAACCTCCTCATAGCTCGGTTCGAGGATTTCGGGTTGTGCTTCATGGTGCCATACGATTTCCTTTTCTCTTTCACCCCTTTGGATTTCAGTGGAGAGTAGCTCGCTAAAGTATTCATGCCATCTTTGGAGTATTTTGTCATCCTCGATTAGTATTGTCCCGTTTTTATCTATACACGCGATTGTTCTAGGTTGAAAAGCCTTTGTTTGCTGTTGTACTGCCTTATAAAATTTCCTGCTTTGTTTATTTACGTTGGACTGTTCTAGTTATTCCACTTGTTTATTTAACATTATTTTCCTTTTTGCTTTGCACAGTTTTGAAGCTTTTCTCCCGAGGTGCTTGTAGTTAGCACTGTTGGCTCGGGTTCCACTTTGTAGTACCTGCTTCATTTTTAACGAGTAGGGCTGCCCTGCATTCGCTGTCAAACCATGAGTTCCTGACTTTTATCCTATTTTTCCTTTTGTAATATCTGCAGCTTCAAGTATACTCGTCTTTATATGTTGCCATTCTTGTTCAACACCAGTGTTTGCATTATTTGCTATATGAGGAAATGTTACCCTTACAAAGTAACCTGAACTTATTTGTGAGATGGTGTGTTAAATAAAAATTAATATTTAATACCACCAAGTGGTTACGTACTCAAAAACTTTTCTCCTATAGAAAACGCCTATACAATTGATGGTAGCCCTATCACCTATAAGGAGATAGAGAAGGGATTTGATTCTCGCCTCGACATTTATATGCCCCGCGTATGCCTCGCTGCACCAAAGTACTTTGGATTTGGAAAAGAAAGGCAGATGCAAGAAATACTCCTATCCCCCCATAAATCTCTTCGACAAACTACTCGGAAAAGCCACATCTCAAATGATAGCATAAATCGCATCATGAGGCGTCTGCATTGGAAATGCAACATCCCAACACTAATCCATGCTCTCAAAGTAGACCATCCCGACCGGAGAGTTCAATTCTGAATGGTACCCGGAAAAATGTGCAGAAGATGTAGGGATTCCACACAAAATTTTGTGGAGCGTTGAGGTCTCCTTTAAATAAAATGGCTTAATTAATCGCCAAATTTCACGTCTGGTGTCCTGTAAATCCCCACGTAACAATTGGGCACCATTTAAATTTACCAGGAGTAACAGTGTGGTGTCCGCACATCATAGGACCATTTTTTTTAACCCGGCGCGTTTCCCCTCACGCTCCTGGGCATCTTTTTGTGGGGATGCCTCAATGACCGAGTTTTTGGCACCAAACCAACAACAATTGATACATCGAAATTGGAAATTGAAAGACATTTGTCGCGATATTTCCAATTAACTTTTTCGTAACGTTTGCGAATCCCTTGGTGAGCGTTATCAGCGTTGTCTGGATAATAATGGTCATCAATTTGAACATTTACGAACATTATTCTTCAATTACATTTGTCTTCCGTACTTGAAGCCTTTCAATTCTTTTCTCAATGTTCACAAATAAAGTTTTCTTGTCATTCTATGTGTTACATTCTAAGTACATCTTTTTGAGACTCTGTTAAACAAATAAAGTATTTCAAACTTACTAAAGCGAAATATAGCTTGCATATATAAATATATTCAACCTGTGTGTAGCTCTATAATATTGAGTCTTCTTAGGATTTGAACAAATCTCATGTTGAAACAACTACTTCCTCGCTAATATCACACAGCGTATTGAATTATACAGAAATTTGTATGTCATTCCTTGAACTTTCATGGCACTAACGGAGCTAGTGAAATAACATTGCTTTTTAAATTGTGCTATTTAAATTAGGTGAATAGCCATCCCACGTGCTTCATATTATAGAGCTACGGCCACGTTGAATATATTTATATATTCAAGCTATTTTTCGCTTTAGCAATATAAATGTATTTTGTTAATAATATTAGCAATATTCAAATAAAGTATTATTCGTATTACTAAGTATTATTATATAGATAGAATTATATAGCGAGAATTTGTGAGAGAAACATTAACATGTTGTAAAACAGTGGTGCGCAAACAGTGATTAACAAATATTGGGACCCCAGAGGGGTCAAACTCTAAGAAATTTTTAAAATCTTTAAGAAGTGTTAGGTATTTTCCATAAAAAAATATTTACACCAACAAGCATAAATTTAAAATTGTTTTATAAGCGCAAATTCCAAAAAAAGAATATCACTTTACAAGAAACAAGACAATCTAAAAAAAAGTTGCAACACAACGATTCGGAGCGAGCTTACGTAAAGGGAAAGTACAATGTCTGATTGTCGATAATGCAAAATATATAGCCTTCTCAAATATGCTCATCTTTTAAATTAACCTATTGGGAGTTGCTGTCCAAACATCCCGATCAACAAGGGTTGATTTTATTATTAAATTACATCAGAGATCGTATTATATTCTGATATTTTCATAGCTATTATTTAATACTTATTATGTATAATTCTTGTTATCAAAGGATTTTAAATAAATTTACATAATTGTATGTTCCACAACAAAAATAATATCTGTATTTAAACGTATTTTTTTTTTAATATAATTTGAAAGGAAACAGTGTTAAAAGGAAAATAAGCACTAAGCAAACTAATCTCCGGTACAAAATCTAATATGATCATTCAAAATGATTTAATGTATATAAAAAGATACATATATTTAAATATTTATCATAGCCCTAAAAAAAGATACTTTTATCTGTTTTCTGACGAAACAGATGTCTTCAGGGTAAACTAAATAAATATTTCTCATATTGGAATCCGTAAGCTGTAATTTTTCGGTTCAGATATATAAATATGCCCTGGAAAATCATGTTAAATAAAATGTTTCAATTTCAAAATATCTGCGACAAAATCAAAGAAACGATTTAAAATAATTTATTTATAATTTCGATTTAATAAAAAAAAACTTTTAATTTAAAGAGTCAATTTAGTAAAGTTGACTGCATTTATTAGTAATTTATTCGAGTCCAATCCATAATTGACTCCAAGATAATATTCGCTTATATTTGTTTATATATTAACAAAAGATAAAATAGTAAAGAAGAAATAAATCATTTGTAATAATTCGCTTCGAAAGTACCAAAGATTAAAGTGAAAGTGTACAAATACAGTTTAAAAACATGCATTATTTAAATGCTATTTAAAAAGAATTTCAGTCCAAGCTGGGGTCCTAGTCGGGTTTAAGACCAGGATATTTAGTTTCGGGGGGGTTTTAAGAAAATACAATAACAGAAATGCACCAATTTACTTTCTAAATCTGACACACAAGGGTTCCTAAACTTCACATCTACCATGCTCTCTTGAAGAGAGTCCTCTCTACTCGTCTATTTATTTCAATATAACATTTATGTATATATTTTGCATATTTAGGGGAGGGGGGTTTGAACCCCCAAAACCCTCCCCCTGGCTACGCCCATGATGTAGGGTTAATACAAACTAAAGTTAAGAGAAACTATCGGGAAAGAACCGATGCTTACATAAAAATGAAGTTGAACAAGTTTAGAATACCGATAGGTACTATAACGGGATACTATAAAGTTATGAAACATGTTAATATCATCGGGTTGAACGGAGGTGATGATTGCAGGTCCTTTGGATATGCAGAGAAAACACATTCTCAAAGACCCTGTAGAATTGATAAAAAGGAATTAGGTGCAAATATAAATAAAAAGGGTATTTTCATATTAGTGAAATTCATATTAAAGTGTAAATCTAAATTCACATTAAAGTGTTTAAATTTCGATCCAATATTAAACTATTCTTAGTTTGTCTGTAGCTTTTCATTAGCGCCGTCATGTGTTCAACTGGCTGCGCAGTCAGACTGACAGCAGCCAGTCTAACACATGACGGCCTATGGTAGCCCACTCACTAGGTGGCTACGAATTCCTGGCTGCGGCAGCCATTAGAACACGCCTTATTGAACGGCAGCTCATTGGCTGCGCGTAGGCATAGCGAGTGTAGCAAATGTATGTGGCTGCCGTCAGTCACCACGTACTTGTCGTAGCAGCCAGATGTATTTTGTTTTCTGAAACTTTAAAGAATTTTTTACCTCGAACTTTATACGTCGATTGGTTGCTATAACTAGCTGCTTAAATATTTCGGCCGTCGCACACTGGGCCGTATTTCAAATTTACGGCGATTTATGTCTCACAATTAATCAAAACCACTTAAAATGTATTGTTTCATAACCCATTTATAATAATACAAACAAATTAAAGCGAGAAACCAATGCCATTGGTTGTGGGAACGTGTCAAACACCTCTCTTGTCCCTTCGGCACCAAGAAGGAATTAATGCGCTAACTACGCCTATTTTGTGTTTGCGCTTAAAAATTGTGAACTTTTTAAATATGGAGAATATAGCGTCAAGTTTGTATTTACAAATCAAGTTGTATCAAAATTGTAGAAAGTTTTAATCAATTGCGTTATAAAATAAGTTTCGTTAACGACTAATGTAAAATTAAAAAATCTTGTAATATACTGGATACATTGATTTTTAAAAAAAGTTCCACATAGTTCCGTTAAATTAAATAGTTTGCAATACAAAACAAACATTGACAATTCTAGGAAAGAAATAAACGCTTCCACATCGTTCCACCTGAAAATTGCTCGCACTGAATAGTTCCCACTGAAGATTGCACCTTTTTTCAAAAGAAGTCCGGCAGAGGTGCTGGGACTTGCTTTAAGTGGAACTACTAAAAGGTTGAGAAGAATGAAAAAGGCTCACTATTCATCTCACCTCTGCTCACCCTCACCCTCCAAAGAGAATACGGCCATACAGTGCTCATAATTGAGGATTCAGCAAGGAGCTAAAACTAGAGGGACTGATATATATATATATATATATATATATATATATATATATATATATATATATATATATATATATATATATATTTCCCTTATATCACGTGGTGCCGGAAGCAAAAAAAATATTATTCATTACATGTCAGTCTATCTGCAAACAAAGCTGTGGTGCTGTTACAGGATCTTTCAGATCACACTGTGCGAAGACTTGCAGAGGTACAGTAGGATTTTATTATCCAAAACATGAACCAAACTAGCAACTGTCTTTAAATCAGTTACAAGTGGGGTCAGATGACAGTGCAAAAAGTGCACAGTGGCAAAGCAAAACTTTGTGTGTCCATAATTTATTGATGCATGGGGGCTGACATAATAATATCACTTCCATTGCCTGTAGGTCTGTAGGAAGAAGGTGCAGATAATGATGATGATATTGATTTTGACGAAGATCAGTCGTGAACTTTAACAAAAAAAATGTTACACTAGCACTTTTGTCTGAAAGATATTTTTCCACTTAATTTTGCACTTTTAATTAATAGAGGGAGGACGTATACATCTAATATAGACTCATTTTATATTAAGATAATCATACTGTCATCATAAAATAATATTTGACGCTAAAAAATTAAATGATTTTTTCTTCTCGCCGTAAATTTGTAATCCGGCCCAGTGTGCGTCGTAGTGCGCGGGAGGCCTTAGACGTTAAGTTTTCTTTGTAGATATTTTTGCATACAATAAACCTATTGAAACTGAAATCGTCTATTAATGTTATCCACCAGTAGGTTTACTTCACACCGAAGTAAAAAAAAAACAATGCATTTTATTACAAACATAATTACCATTTAAAAATTGAATTTACAGTTACAGTTACAATAACAGTTAATTTAACAAACTAAACGAAATATGAGATATAAGAATTAAAACTAAACTTTAAAGTCTATGTTAATCTAAATTAAATCTTATCGGAACTGACAATAAAAACAAATCTGATATGCAAAAGTTAGGACTAATTTATGGTTTTTTGACTAATATATGGTGAACGTTTTTGAAAATAATTACATTTTGACAAAAGTTACATTGTTCTGTTGTAATACATTATATTACTATTATTGAAACTGGAAATTAGTTTCAAGTGTAATCAGCTCATTCCGAGATAGAATTCCCGAAATGATGAATTAATTAAAAGAGCTTTTGCATGATTGAAAACCGCACGAAATTATTAATTTGATATTTCAAGTAGTTTTCTGTTAATTAAAACTTATTGAAAGTTACGCGAATCTGCATTTTTTTTTTCATTTCTAATATAAGATGTTATATCCAATAATACTAAAGAGTGTAAACAATGGACTTCCGAAAATCAATGATGTATCACATGACTATATCAAAAGATAATGGTAACTGGAATTGTCATTGCCAAATTTTAAAAGATAAAAACCGCAATTAAAAATAGGAAATATAGAAAAGATGTTTTAAAACATTTAAAATGAAAAATATTTATTTTAATACGATTTGTGGAGGATTTATTTATAATTTTATTATGTCAAGAGAACTTCACGCTAACAAGCAAAAACAATTTAAATTGTAATTAAAATGGGTTTGTTTTAGTTCCACATGTGTTGCGACTAACATAAATACTGATGAGATCACTTTTATATAATAATTTCTTTATGCATTCAGATGTTTCCAATCAAATCTACTTTGATACATCCACGACATAATAATAAACAGAATGTTAACAACTGCTAAAATTGTATCCTTGACACAATTTAGTGGAATTATTTATTGCCGACTTGAAAATATTTTTTAATTCATATCAATCTCAATAATACATTAAGAATTAAACATTTTTTTGTTAAATTTTAAATAACTATTTTTTAAGAAGCATTTTTGCATATAAAATGATTCTATTTCGTATATTAAATTTAAAATTGACAAGGATCAATAAAAAGGAAACAGTGAATACGATTTATATATCAATAGAGGCATTTATATTGTAGAACAAAATGAAATATATCATTCATGGTGAGAAATTTCAGAAATAAAAAGCATCTGTCATACATCTATCAATCCACCACGAATATAAACATAAGAAATGTCCGTCATATTTTTGGGCGAAGACGTGATACGGTCAATCATCAATAAGTTTATTCCCTTCTGACGTGCCCTTTACTACCGACCTTTCTAATTCTTTGCCCTGGACGGGCACGCAGAACCCTCCGAAAATCCGTAAAGGACAACCCTTATGGATCACTGTTTATTAACACAGCACATAACAAACTAAAATTTAATACAGGAAAAAGAAAAATAATAAATTTTACTTATAAAATATATGGTTGGAAAACCATTTGGTCTATAGCCTTATTGTAATTTGAGTAATAAATATATATTCTTCAAATAAAATTAAATTTTAAAATGAGTGCATTTATTAAGTTTTCGAATAGAAGATTATTTGGCACGCGGCTAGAGCCACAAAGTATTATTTAAAAGTTTTGCATTATTTTCAACTACATAGCATGTTTAAAATTATATCTTCCCTTGTTATTAAAAACACAACTTTATAATAAAAATTATAAAAGAAAAAAAATTATAAAAGAGTTCGCTAAATTTATATATAAATAGGAATCTTTGCATAGGGCTTCATACGAGACGAGATGCACGGAAAAAAGTACACTCTAAAAATTACAGTTTAAATAGTAGCAGCGGCCTTACGAATACAAATTTGTAGAGATTGCAGTCGCATACTGTGATTTTTAAAACTTATTTACTAATAATACCGGAAACTCTAATTCAAAAACAAGCAATTGTTAGTTTTTACAGTTTCAAATTCGTAAGGCCGATGCTACTATTTAAACTGTAATTTTTAGAGTGTACATTTTTCCGTGTGAGGCGAGAATTCAAAATATCTCGTCTCGCTCTGGTTAAAAAATATACTCTCGTTTCAGCCTCGATTTCGCTCTCGTAACTCTTTGTCTCATCTCGTCAAATATCGTTCTTGCTAGAATTTATTGTTAAGATAAAGCCTAAAACATGATAATCATTAATTTTACTTAAATTAATAAATGCGTCATAAATAATTGTTAATCAGGCCTTCGGATGAGCAGTTAATAAATGTCTTTTAATACCTGCCGTATTATAGTCTTTCCGTTAATTATTTTTCTTATTCTAGATTTTTCACATACCAGGTATATTTTAAGCTTCATAGATTAAAAAAAAAATGGAATTTTGATGTCACTGATGCATTTTTTTAATAAATACATTTCATTAACCGGTTCAATTATACATAATGCGTCAGCCCTTTCATCTAATCTTGACCTTTTATTACGGTTGTCACTACTGGCACTTTCACTCAACGACCTTTTTGCTGTAACTTAAGTTGAAAATATCTTTTTATATAAAAAATCGTAAAAATATGTATATAATTATAAAAATATCTCTCATAAAAATGACCGTTGCATGTTAGTGTAATGTTAGTGCAACGATAAGAAACCATAAATATCTTTACATAATTGAATATTGGTAATTGGTAGTTCAATTAATACATACTAATTATAGATACAATCATATTAACTTTTATTATTAAAGACGAAATGTAGCTTGAATATGGAAATATATTCAACCTGTTCGTAGCTCTATTATATTAACTCTTATTTAGACTACTATGACAAATCCCATGTTGAAACAACTACTTTACAGGCTAATTCCAAGCAGGATATTGGATTATACAACGGCCATTTGAATGTTATTACTAGTACCAGTACATTTGCATGTTATTAACAAGTACTAGATAAATAACGTAGTTTCCTGGCTAATACGACGCAGGGCATTGGTCTATACAAGAGACATTTCCATGTTATTACTAGTACCAGTACATTTGCATGTTATTACTAGTACCAGTACATTTACATGTTATTAAGAAGTAGATACTAGATTAAAGTGACCACATTTTCATTGAGAAAAAGCGGGACAAATGGGATGAAATGAGAATTATAATTGAGTTATGAAAGCAGACCAATAATTAAAAAAAATATGTTTTATCTACTCACACACCAAAATGAAAATTATTACATACAATAAGTATGTGAATGATGCCATTACTATAATAGTGTGTGAAAGTATCCAAATCATGCGTAAAATTCCAACATAAATCAAATGGAGTTTTATTTTTAAACGATTTCTGTTTGTTGTTACTATGGCAACAACTTGCGTCATTAATCAAAAAACATAGACGTAGTGAAAATAAATTTTCTGACATGCACACTTTTTACCAATAACGCCTCATCAAAAAAGATCATTTTCGCAAATATTTAAAATTGGTTACTAATATATTCAAAAGATTTTTCCACATATTCCCATAAAATCTCATTTTTAAATGTTACCCAATGAAAATTTCAGAACAAGGTGCCATTAAACGACCGGATTTTCTGAAAGAAGTCAGAATTTTTTATAATAACTGCTAGAATATCTTGAAGAATAGACAGTTCAATTCGAGGACATTCATTGGGTGATACAAAAATGTCATTGGGTTTGAGAGATTTTGTGGGAATTTGAGGAGATTTTGTGGGAATATGTGGAAAAATCTTATTTTATGTGGAGATATTTTATAAAATGCATTTTTAAAAATCGGCGGGACGCGGGACTGTCCTCCAAAAAGCGGAACTGTCCCGCCAAAATCGTGACGTGTGGTCACTTTATACTAGATAAATAATTGTTTTCAAGATCATTTATTTTTATTTAAGTGGAAAAGTGAATAGCCGAAAGACGTTTGCAGATGGATATTCACTTAATTTATATAGAAAGAAATGATCTTAAAAACAATGTTACTTATCTCGAACTTGTTAATATCATGCAAATGTACTGGTAATAGTAATAACATGCAAGTAGAGCTATGAACAGTTTGAATATATTTATATTTATATATTCAACCTACATTTCTTTTTTAGTAAGTTTATATCTTTATATAAATTTCCTATTTGGTTACTATTACTATCTTCGAACTTCGCCTTGTTCTACTCCGTATGAAAATGTACATAAACGTCTGTTTACATAAACCTTTTATTTTGTATTTCAAATTTGTAAAAGAAAGAAATAAATAATTTTAAATTGTCAATGACATCTATTTTTGATTACGAAATCTATTCCTTTAAATAAATTTTTATTCCTTTAAAAAATTCGAGTGAAATTTGACGCGCGAATAATGATTGACGATGACGATTCGCAGGGTTGCGGGGGGTGCACCGCGGAAGCGGAACAAGCAAACTTGGTTTTGGGATATCGGCAATTCTAGGCGGAAGGACACCGTGAAACAATTTCTCAAAAATTCCTTAGTTTCCAGCTAGGACGCAAAATGCGAATTTAATTTTTTCGCAATGACTTCATGTTTTACTTTTAATAGCCTATGACTAGGGCTTCCAATACCGGAATCGCGGGATCCCGAAAACCGGGATTTTAGTCTATTTTTTCCGGTATTAGAAAATCGGTATTACAAGAAAAATACCGGTATTCCGGTATTTGTATAAAATATCTTACTTTTTATTTATATTAGTTATTTCAATTAGCAGAACAGAATACGAACAAGAATAATAAATTCGAATTTATTAGTCGCTGAATCGTCTTTTCATTCCTTTTTCAAATTCGAATTTATTAGTCACTGAACTGAAGTTGGTCACTGAATTTCGTTATAAAAAACTTGCTTTCCTGTTTACGCGCCATCTCAACAACACATATATGTTTAGGCAACAACACATACATATAACGATATAACCTATATTTCTGAATTTATTATTTGCTGTAGATTGGTGTAATGTTTGTTGTTCGATGTTTGTAGTTTTTTTATTATACAACATCAATTTTTTTTAATAATTTTATTAAGTTTTGAATAGACATATACGATACGCGGCGTATCGTACGCCATGTCTACGTCCACACAAAAGGAGTTCTTCAAACACAAAAACGACAACGATGCATCTTCGGTTTGGTACTATTTTTTATATGAAACAAATGGTCATCTAGCCAGGTGTAAAGAGTGTTCAAAGGAAATAAAATGTTGTGGTGGATCTACTAGTGGACATACTCATTTAAAGACAATGCATGGAATAAATCTAAGAAAAAGAAGTGAGGTAACTTAGAATGCAATCAATGATCAAGATCAACCAAGTCAGTCTAAAAAAACCTAATTTAATAACAAGTTATTTAAAAAGCAATTAAAACGAAAGCCTAGCGAAAGTACTATCTCGAATGGCAGCTCGGGACGGCTTATCGTTTAAAATTTTGACAATATCTATTGATATTAGAAAAGGATTAATTGCTCGTGGTTTTAAAGATGTTCCAACATCAGCAAGTACAATAAGAAATATTATACTCGAATATAATAAAACTATTCAAATTACCATAAAAGATGAAATAGCTCAGCTTAAATCTAAAGGCAAACAATTCAGTGTAACATTTGATGAATGAACTAAATTTATTTAAATATAATTTATATAAATATACATACTGCTGCAGGATTTTTTTTGGAATATTGGACTAGTACGAGCATTTGGAAGTCTACCAGCAGAAAGGTGATTAATGCTGGTTAGAGAAAAGTTACAAGAATTTGGTTTGTGTATTTCTAATGATATAGTCTGCTACCCGATAATGGGGCATCGGTTATGGTTAAATTAGGCAAACTTATTGATGCTGAGCAACAGATCTGCTTGGTGCATGGCATCAACTTAGCTATAACCGATTTACTTTATAAGTCAAGGTTAGAAGTTCTGAGAATTTCATCGTTTGGTTCTGACACAGAACGAAACGATGAAATTGTTGATATCGACATGAATGTTGAAGCAGAAGATGATGAGAATGGAAAATATGTTGACGGCGTCGTTATAGAATCTAATATAGTAGATACTACTGCCAGTATTAGTCATTATTATACTATTTCTCCTCTTGTAACAAAAATAAGAAAGGTAGTCAAAATATTTAGAAATTCACCTACTAAAAATGATAACTTTTTACAGAAATATGTAAAAGAAGATTTTGGTAGAGAAATTGCTTTAAAATTAGACTGTAAAACTAGATGGAATAGCATGTTATATATGTTAGAAACATTTTACCAATTGAGATATTGTGTTCTCAAAAAGCCCTTATTGACATAAATTCCGGAATGAATTTTTGTGACAGAGACTTTAATTTATTATCTGAAATTATCACTACACTATCCTTACTCTGTTTGAAAAAATTGTGAAATTGCTAAAGCTTTATGACTTTATGACGCTTTAAAAATTCGCATATTACAAATACAAAATAATTTATCGCAGGTACTTCAGTACTTACATAGTGGAGAACAAGATAATAGCTTAACTAAAGCGACTATGATAAAAATTATAATTCCTTTGATTAAACGACTTTCGCTCGAAAATGCAGAAGAACATGTTAGATCAGATTCAGATAAAGATAAAAATTCCGAAGAATCCTTGGAAAGAAATCTGACCAATACATTAAGGACTGGCTCGAACTTTGCTTTTCATGACCATGACAAATTAAAAATCTGTCGAAAATATTTTATTCTGGTAATACCGGTATCAATACTGGTATTCCGGTTTTGAAAACAAATAATACCAAAATACCGGTTTAATTTTTTTGCTCCGGTATTGGAAGCCCTACCTATGACAGGTACGATCTGCTACCGATCTACCACCATGGAACAGGAAGTTGTATCGGTTTCCTTTTATAGGCCGTGGCGACCTCGTGCTTTTTTCGAATCAGCAAATCGGCACATCGTACTCAAGATAACGTCGACTGTAATCGAAGGGCGAAGAAGAAACTTCTATCTACTTCCGGTTCGGCAGCTGCAAACGTCCGGTTTTAAAACTTATTCCGCAAGGCCATTTTTTTTAATTCGCGCGCTCTCTACACAGATCTAGAGAAGAACGTGCGAAGCCGGATCCGCAAACCGGAAGCAACTTCATTCAGCGGTCGGCTCGCAATAGAAAGTCAAAAAGACCGCTTTTGAGATTTTTTTCGGGTTTCATTTCAATCTCAAAACTTTCAGCGAAGGCTCAAAAATAGGAGCTGACAGTATTTTACCAAAAAATCGGCGCTCCTGAAGGCACCACTTTTGCCGCAATCGGTCCAAATACGCCCGCAGCGGTCTAAAAACTGAAATTTCGTACCTCGTACCTAAAGTATCGTGCCGCACCTTGGCGCCTCTGGCGGCATCATAAAATCTCAAACACTAACCGATTCTCTGGAGTTTTCTAAACATATTACTGTTTTTGCCCAGCAAAATTCTTTCGCAAATCACTCAAAACATCCGATATCTATTTCCGATCACAGAACAAGCAGTTCAAATTTATGCAAGAAAATATTACGGCTGCCCGTGTCAGAGTCAGAGATTGAAGAAAGAAGAAAGTACAGTGAAAGGAGATCAGAAACGAGTCTCTCTCGATCACTCTGTGGTCTCGCTATCGCCTAAATAATATCCAAAACTGTCTCGGCTCGGCCTCCTCTCGCTTTTACGAGAAGAGACGAGACAAGACGACAAAAATATCGTTCTCGTGTGTAGCCCTATCTTTGCAACAATTATTTTCCTATTTTTTTTAATATTTAGGATTAATTAGAAAAATAAATGAATTACTTTACTTTCCGCAAGGCCATTTTTTCAAAAATTCGCGCGCTCTCTACGGAGACCTAGAGAAGAACGTGCGAAGCCGGATCCGCAAACCGGAAGCCGCTTCGTTCAGCGGTCGTATTTCTTCTATTCTACAATGTCCGTTGTATAAAGAAGATTCTAAAATTTTGTACAAGGTGGTGGAAGAAATACGCAGATTGATTATTGGTTGATACGAAGGAGTGATCTGAAGTTTGTCACTGATGTAAAAGTCGTACCATCTGACAATATTGCAACCCATCATAGGTATCAAAACCTGGAGGTAGTTTTATCAATAAAGAAATATGGTGGTGGAATTGTCATGTCCAAGATGTCATCAGGAGGAAGAAGTTAGCGAAGTGGAGACCGCTTTGAAGAAAATGAAAAATTGAAAGGCGACTGGACCGGATGATCTTCCAACGGAGGTGTGAAAGATGCTTGAGGTGTGAAAGAGGACAAAAGTAGCTCAGCTTCTGGCAGATATTTTCAACATCAATGAAAACGAAGCTCCTCTTACTTGCCTCAGCAGTGGAACAATACCAATTTGGAACGGTAAAAGAGATGTGCACAACTGCTAAAATTATCGACCGCTTCACCTGCTTTGCCACACTATGAAGATATTTGAGAGTATCGTAGATACATGTCTTCGTGACATAAACAAGATAGCCGTACAGGGACAATCGATGCTATTCACGCCACTCGTCTTTTGATGGAAAGGCGCTTAGAACAGAGGAGACCACTCCATATAGCCTTCTTGGATCTTGAAAAGGCCCTTCGATAGGGTACCTCGTGACCTAATATGGCACTAGGACAGCATGGGGTACCAGCATATGTTCAATGGGTTCAGCTTCTTTATGGAAATGTCACCAGCTACGTCCGATATGCTCAAGGAAACTCTGAAACTTTTGTTGCAGTAAATAAATCAGAGTTGGTGTTCATCAAGGATCAGCTTGGTCTCCGCTCCTGGTCATCATCTGTCCTGATACCCACGCAGCCGAACTACTGCAACCACATCCCTCGACCTTGCCCTATGCTGACGATATCGTTGTAGCCTGCAAGTCTCGCGAAGAATTGGAACAACATGTTGGAAAACTGCACTAGACACTTATGGCCTACGACTTAACATTGGGAAGACAGAGTATATGGAGTGTGGAATACCAAGTGTGGTGTGTGAAAATCTATTCACATTGATAGCACTGAACTCCGAAAATCATCTGTATTCAAATACTTGGTTACGCTAATCTGTTCAGATGGTCAACATCGTTTGACCAGTAGCACTGTATGGTACTGAATGATCGCCAGTAACCAAGAGACATAAACAACAACGACATATCATGGAGATGAAGATGATTCGCTGGACACAGGGACTTACTAGACTGGAGGCTATCAGGAATGATAATGTCCGAGATACATTTGGTGTGCTTCCAATCTCTGAAAAAATGCAGGAGAGCCGTCTACGTTGGTATGGCCATGTACTACGTAGCAATAACTCTTCAGTCGCTAGAACTGCACTTGGCATCAGAAGGCGACCACGAGGGCGACCGAGAAAACGCTGGCTGGATACTATGCGGGAGGACATGGGACTATTAAATGCTACAACTAGAGGCGCTCAAGATCGATCAGTATGGAAGAATAAGTGCAGAAAAGTGCTATAAAGCGGGATTAATGCTAGGAAGATGATGATTTAGGATTAACTAGAGAAAAAAAAAAACATGTTGGTAACCCAAACCAATCAAAAAATTTCAGATAATAGGATTTGTAATAAAATTTGGTTTAAAAATATCAGTTCTTGTTAGTCCAATATAATATGTAAAAACATTGCTGAAAAGCTGTTGAAACACGAGTAGTTAAAATAAATTCCGAGAAATAATTGCCGCTGATTTTTCAACAAAACGAATTACGCGGTCCGAAACGGCAAATTATCGCAAAATATGGAATAATCCGATTCCTCTGTGTTCATTATCGCGCAACAAATTACCGCCATCGGCTGTAATTAGAATTTATCAATGATTTCATATATACATCCGCTTTTTTTGTAATGTTTATTTCGTCCAACGAAATCGTGCAACAAATAAATGAGTTTTCAAATTATTCGCTGCCGCGAGTTTACTTTTTTATTGATCTCGTGCCCTTTTAACATTGCACGATTTCGAACAATACAAATATTTAACTCAAAATCATACTGATTTATATATATATATATATATATATATATATATATATATATATATATATATATATATATATATATATATATATATATATACTCATACATTAACAAGCAATATAATTTTTGTTTAATTAAAAAAATTAATAAATATGTCAAGATATTCAGTTTTTTATTAAACAAATTGAATTAGAAATTTGTTAAGATGATTAAAATTATAAAATTGAATAAATTAAGAACTTAAAGGTTAAATATTATACATTTATAGTTTAGTAAATACGTTTGGATTAATTCATTATCAAAGATTTCATGGAATTCTCTAATTGTTAAATTATTCTATATTTTCTTTTCCCTTTAGCGAAACGAATTTTCTTATTAAACTTATAATTTAAAGTATTTGTAAGATAACGATAGTATTTGGAAAGTATTTGGAAGAGAATGAATAATAACATTCGACCAATATTTAGAATATACTTTGTTTTATACTGTTTTATTTAAAAAATATATTTATTAGATCAACTACGTTTTCGAATTCGTCGACTAGTTCAGATTTAGTTTACAGATTAAACAGGTAAAAACGCACCGTCTATTATTTAAACATATTAACCATTCTTATAGTTAATAGTAAAGCTAATTTAAGTTTAGAATCATCTTTCTTCTACTTATTAAATATAATATTAAAATTTAACATTTCCTTTGCTTTTAAAGTTTACAAAATTTGTTAACAAAATTGTTTGTTGTTGTTATTATAGAGATTTATGAGACGTGACACAAAAAGATTTTATTGTTTTCATTGTGTAAACAACAAAAAGTTTGGAGCAATTTTTCAACGAAACAAAATAAAAAAAACTATCTGTTTCTGTTTTTGATTATGAAGTCGGTTGATGATTTGTCGATCGTTAAAACGCCAAATGGCCGCAATCCTTCTATAAAAATTGCCGTCAAATTAAAAAGGGTATTGATTTGTTGGTCATATAAACTACAACTAAATATTCATTTTTTCCAATTCATAATATTTAAACATCACTGTCAAATAGTTTACCTTGTATTTTTTAAATATAGTTATGAAACTTACTTGGCAATTTGTAGAAAGGAACTGACATGCAGCTAATAGAACTGATCGTCCTAGAATGAAGATCATGCTGGTCGGAGGAGCACTGACACATCGAATTGAAGCTGCAAGATGACGCGTGTAGACCACCTATGGTCCCAACGGACGAAAGCAGAATTGCAATTGCAATCCACCAATACATTTCTGCAAAAGAGAATCAAATATAAAACATTTTTATATGAACAAACAAGCTTTGAAGTCTTTAAGAAACATACACATCAAATTTTGTAAACCAAGAATAAAGGATATTTTTATTATATTATTTTATGTTTGGATTTTATTGATTCGTAAAAATAATGATTATTCGTGGTTGTTAAATTGATAGGTTGTTATAAAAAGAAAAATATTTGGTAATAGTACCATTTATTATTCAACGATGTTATGTACAGCAAATTTAAGAACTAATGTTTCATAATTTCTATATAATATAATACAATATATTTTTATTACATTTTATTGCAGGAATTTCCTAAGCTTTTTATATAATTTTTTTTTGCAATATTTATAATATTTTATATATATATATATATTTGTTTCATATGTTATTGATTTTTTGGTGAATTTTTTTTTGAATTGTCTATAAAAAGCCAATTACGATAAGAAGTCCAAATGTACTAGATTTTAAAAATAGTTCCATAGTGTTTCAGATTGTAAAGTAGTATATTTGAAATTAATAGTTGATATTTATTCACTTGATATCTATATGAAGAAGTTTAAAAAAAATTAGGTTACATTAACACGGCCATCAATAATTTTAGCTATTTTAATCATTTCGTCAAATTCCCAATTTCGGAAAAGTCAGGTTGGGAAAGGATGGCTCTTTTGGTGTGGGTTTACGGCTCCTTAGAAATATATTGAAACATATATAACTAGTGGTCATTACTGTTTTTATAAATATAGATTCATATTCAAATAATATTTTAACTATGAAACACCGGCTGTACAGGTGCCCGCTATCATGGATTCTTTGGTTGTACCGAAGCCTTAAGAGATGGTACCACCCGTATTGTTCCGTGATTTATTTAAATACGAACTTATTTTCTTATTGTATTTTTTTGTTTTCAGTCTTATCAAAAAAAAAAGAACTGGTGTAGATAATTTTCACACTTATGTAAGATATGTAAGACATTTTAAATTCTTTGTAAAATATTGAAAGAAGCAGTTGAAAAATAGAAAAAGATATGTGAATTCTGGACAATATCTAAGTGTCATACACCGCGGTACCCAAGAACGAATTTTCTTCTGGGTAAACCCGGGATTCAACAAACATCTCCTGCTTAAACAAACCCAGTTGGCTCAATCACGTGGTGGAACCTTTGAACTCTGCAGGTTCAGGTATACACCGGATTGTTGAAATGGTGAGTGGGTCCTTTATACACTGTGTTTTCATTTGTTTGATTTTCCGCATAGAAATTTTCAAATATTTTATTTCCCATAATCATACGCAAGTACACATGGTAATGGCTATTTACATGCCACACCACAAAAGTTTACTATTGTCTGCCAAAACTGTAACAGACAGGACAAAAAAATAACATTAAATGAATGCCAACGAAGTTGAAGACCGACGACCATTAAATTAGCATCAGCCATATCAATAGCAGTCAATAATCCCACATCCCACTTACTAAAATTGTGTCAATTTCAACAGATGGAGCAAAAAGTATGGTGGGCAATAAAAGGATTTGTCACAATTTTAAAAGGATCATGACGTGATCTTTCCATTGCATAATTCACTGGGAAGCACTAAGCGCACAAACATTTCCAGAAGATATTGGTAAAGTTCTAAAGATTTGGTAGTCAAGACCACCAATAATATTTTTGCAAAGGCATTGTTCCATCATCGCCAATTTAAAGAATTCTTGAGCGAAATAGAGAGTGAATATTCAGACCTTCTTTTGTTCAACAGAGTTCGATAGCTTTCAAGAGAAAATATGATGTATCGAACGAAATTAAAGAATTCTTGGATACCAGGGGAAGTAATTATCCAGAATTAAAAGAGGATCAGTGGTTGCAAAAATTTTACCTTACGGTGGACGTTACAACACAACTAAATTTGCTTTATCGCAAACTACAGGGTGAAGGAAATATTGCTTTTTAGGGTTTCCTTGTTATCAACAATGAACCTTTATAGTTTCGATATGTCCGTCCGCCTGTCCGCAGTTTAGCTCAGAGACTATTAGAAATATAAAGTGGTAATTTGGCATGGATATACAGATTAGCCACGCCGACAAAGGGGTAAAATAAATTCTTGAAACATTTTTTTTTAGGGTACCTCCTCTACACGTAAAGTGGGGACGCTTTTTTTTTTGTCTACCGCAAGTTGTAGGGTGTCGTTGAATTGTTCTTTTAAGGGTCGATTTTTCAATCGTCAGATAAACAACCAGATAAGCTTTATTCGATGAATATCAATATTATTGGGTTTTCAATAGTCAGATAGTCGTTAACTATCGAATAAAGCTTCTAACGGAGGAATAAAGTTATCTGCTACTTGAAGCGCCAGTTAGGGTTTTATCTCTCCGATAAGTGTCATGTTTCGTTTCGTGTTGTGCATGTTTGTAAAACGAAATAGTTGTGTACCTACGTCAATTTTTTATGATGGATGTGTTTGAAACAATTGACGACTTAGCAATCGAGGAAGATCGTGAAATTCTTAATTATTTAAACCCACTCGAGAGAAAAAAACCTAGTGTTACGCCTAAGATATGTAAAGGAGGATATTACCTATAAGTAATAAAGTAAGATATGTAAAGGAGGGGCCTGATAATTTTAACACAGGTAACGATAATGAGTTTTGGAAAAGATTTCGCTTGAAGAAAGATTCCATTGCCTACTTACTTTCATTGATTTAAGATAAAATAAAACACGATGCAGAAAGATAAGTATATTTTGTAAACAATTGTTAGGCACATTTCAATATTGTAAAAATATTTTACGAAAATGCGTTATAGGAGACTACTATGCGTTACAGGAGCACTACATTTTATTATTGTTTCAGGAATAGTTGTGTGCCACCAATGCAACAACTACTACTCACCCTACGATTCTATGCAACTGGCACTTTTTATATAACAATTGGAGATTTTGGAAGACTGCTTAATTCCACACTATGTAAAATTGTGAAAAGAGTGACCGAAGCTATTTCTTCAATGCGAAAAAATTTTGTTCCATTGCCTAAAAGTCGTATTGAAATCTTGTCCACACAAGAATGTTTCTATAGTATAGCACGATTTCCAAGAGTCATTGCAGCTTTGGATTGTACTCACATCAAAATAATATTATTTTATTAACTATTTACTTTATCAATTTATAGTAAATATTTAACTATTATTTCAGGTGCGGATACTGCAGAAAATTTCAGGAACCGCAAAGAATACTTCTCTTTAAATGTTCAAGCTATGTGCAATGCAGATTTACAATTCGTCGACACTGTTACACGAGGGCCAGGTGCTTTTGGTAATGGGATCGTACCTGGTGATAGTGCGATATGTACTTATATGTACGTACTTGATTATAGTAATTGGGATATTTTTTGAATAATTATTTGTTGACGCCACTCAGCAATCCCCAAACAGAAGCCGAACAATTGTACAATTAATCTCATATTAGGACCAGAAATGTCATTGAAAGCTATTTCGGTGTCTGTAAAAGAAGATTCCCAGTGCTTAGTATTGGATTGAGGTTTAAGTTGCAGTTATTATTAAACAATATATTACATATAAAAATATCCTTTTTTGGTTATTAATAAAAAATCAAGTGATGTAATTGCTCTTTCCTTGCTTCATCATTGTCAAGATGTGCCATTTCTTTTCTGTATTTGTTCTCTACAAATAAATGCTTTTTCTTCGGAATTTCAGTTTGGAGGTGTACCAGCTCCAATCATGCTGCACTTAATTCATCCAATTTCGCTGTCACACAATGGCCAGGTTCAACTCAACGACATTCTAATATTTTCAAATTCAAATGCCAAATATCAGTGTGCTAATATATGGTGCTTTTGGTAATGGGATTGTACTTGGTGATAGCGGTTACTTTTTGAATAATTATTTGTTGACATTAATCTGGCGGTTAAAAACATAATATAATAATAATTGTCCCCTTTTTCCTAGCATTTATATGCCTTGGGGGTATAGCTAAGCAATGGCAGCTATTTGTTAGCCTCGGATTTTTGTTGGAGATGGGGTGGCTGGCCTTGCGCTCATACGTCGCCTATTATTACGCCAGGTTTAACCCCAGCTCCTCATTTTCAAGGTTGACAATGAGTGAGCCTTGGCCGAAAAATTTCCGATAAATTTGGCTTGGTGGATCGAACCCACGATCGCCGGATTTGTAGTCTAGAGCGTTGCCTCTAGACCAGGCCGGCCTTCGGCGTAAATATGTTAAATATACGTTTTGTTGCTATTGTTGTCTAACACCTTCAATACTGTATCTTTGCATCTCGCTTGCACATGATAAGTGGGAAGTTCGCTAGTATGCACCAAATATAGCTATTTGCTAGATATTATACGATTGAAAAATTGAAAATATTTATTCGTCGGATAAACAGACAGATAATATACTCCAGATAGTTATTCGACGATTTAACTGAGGATTGAAAAATCGGCCCGAAAAATATTAAAGGTTTGTGAAAACAATATTTCGAATAAGGTATCCGTTTGTGAAAGCGGATACCTTATACAGATAAATAACCTTATAACAGATGAAAATAAGTGCTGATTTTTATTAGAGTCAAGTCGTTGCGACTGTTACTACGTGGTAATACATACTTATACCGAATTGATAAATTCACTTTGTTTTAACCGCACATATAATATGTAAAAATATTACATTACTTGTTATTTACAGTTATATAAATTTAGACACTTATCAGGACTAGAGTTTCGGCTTGTAAATGACCTTGAACAGTGGCTAACTGGCTAACAGCCGAAAGTCGAGTCATGATAAGTGTCTAAATTTATATAACTGCGAATAACAAGTTATATAATATTTTCACATAATATAGGTGTGGTTAAAACATAGTGTATTTATAAATTTGTTGTATTGCTTTTTATATGATTTAAGGAATTATTTTATTTAAAAAAAAAACTCAAAGTATTTTAGCTGACGATTTACGAAAACGAACGTTAACTCACTTTCCAAAGTTATATAAGTACCGGCAAGGAATTACTGTTGTGATTGACACCTATTATTTCAGGACAATCATTAATAACATGCAGAAATATTTTCAACGCAGATTCCATGAATTTAGAAATCATAAAGTGAAAACTGATAAACTCTTAATACATATTTGAAAAATACAATATTTTCTGCATTCGGTATTGTAGAAGGCACGTTTGAAATTGAATTGATTGACTTAAAAAAACAAGAAAATGTGGAGCTTTAAATTTGAGAAACTTTCTACTGAATTTGAAAACCTGCAGAAAGAACAATACAATGAAAAACTGACACAACTAAACAAGTACAAACAGATAGCTGCGAGTAATCTAACGAACATAGATAGTGTAATTTACGATACCTGTATGTTATATAATCATTATTTTTAATTGTTTTTTCATAAAAAATGTATTTTTAAGTTTGTAATAAAGTTTGCTTTTCAAAGAAATAAAAATATTTATTTTGAACCAAATATTTATAAAAATACTGAAAAAAATACAAAAATATGACACTATGAAAAAAAATCTTCTATGGCTCTTGATTCAGTTTGAAATCATTTGAAATAAAAATTTGGCTGTTAAGTTTATAGAGTTTGTCGACCCCTGTTCTAGTCGAATATACTATAATTGAAGTCATGAACACCAATATAAGCAGATCTCTTACCTTCGCTGTCGGATAATAAAAATGAAATATGTTTTATGTAATAATAAACAACACAACTTTTGCAATTTGACTGATTTATCAAGTTTTTCTTCGTAATAAATTTGTTTTATTCTTACATTCCTGCTTTATAATAAATTTATTCTTATAAATTTTAGTTTTAAAAAATTAATTGTAGGAATATAAATATTATTTAATAAATATTATAATATTACATATTTTGCCCTAGTATCAACAATCTAATACAATTTTAGTTGTATGATTTATTGTAGAAAGTTTTGTTTCTAATTATAGTTATTTCTTTAGATTTGTTTTATATATGTCGTAGCCACATTATGAAATCCGTCAGAGTATTAAAACAAAGCCATTGATTGCATGATCTGCCGGTAATTCCAGTAGTTCATGAAACTACCGATTTTATGCTGCACATTATATTTAACTACGATTAAACACTGACTTACTTACCGTTTTGAGATTTCACGAAATAACTAAATGCAGTCATCTGATAGTGTAAAACTACTTGTCTTAATTATGAGAGCGGATTATCAGGTGGTTTTATGAACTACCTAGTCATATCCTGTAGTACCTGAACGTTTAGTACATGAAGTGTAGTAGGCAGATCATGAAATGACTGGGTTTTACACAATCTGACGGATTACGCTATATCATATACTAATAATCAATAACATGTTTGAAAGTAACTATCTAATAAAAATATTCAAATAAATAAATAATATATAAATATATCGAGTATTTTTTATAATTTGGAGCTTTCTACTTTTATAATTTCACATGAGTGTGCAATTAAAATTTTAAATATTTACATACCTAATTTCTGTCAACTGACTTTTTATCATATCATCTACTATTAACGAATATAAAAAGAATACATTAAATATAAATAAAAATCACTGAAAATTTGATTTTGCATTCGAGTTCAATTCAAACTTTTTTTTAAATAAAAATAACCAATTCAATAATATTTCAATGTATAATCAAATAATATATTCAATCAATAAACGTAATATTTACTTTAAATAAAATATTCAAAATATGTATGATTGATTAAAACTCAAATAATATAAATATTTTAAAATACAAGTCCGAAATATTTTCCCTCATGTAAAATAGACGGAACAATACAGGACATGAGTGGACAAAACCAGAATAGATCAGACAACACCAGACAACACAAAAACACCACACAAGATTAAAAATCGCCAGACAAAACCGGACAAGACCAGACAAGACTGGACAAGATCGGACAAGACCAGACAAGACCAGATAAGATCAGACAAGAACAGACAAGACCAGACAAGACTACACAAGACCAGACAAGATCCGACAAGACCAGACAAGATCATACAAGGCCATAAAAGACCAGATAAGACGAGGCAAGATCAGACAAGACCAGACAACACCAGACAAAACCAGACAAGACCAGACAAGACCAGAGAAGACCAGGCAAGGCCTCTAGCCAAACAAAACCCGCGAAGACTAGATTAGGTCAGAGAAGACATGAAGAACAGAGAAAACCAGAGAAGGAAAGACAAAACCAAACAAGATCAGACTAAACCAGCCAAAGTCAGGCATAACCCGACAGGACCAAAGCAAACCTAACAAGATCTGACGAGCTATTAATTATTAAAAAAAAAATACTTCAATTAAGTCGCTAAGGGGTTAAAGAACTGAAAATCTATCTAATTGTACAATCTATACAATCTGGACAAGATTCTTTGAATTATTGACATTTTTTCTATCAAATTGTAGCATTATCGTATAAATTAATTATCCCTAAATAAATTATGATTTTATAATTTCTCTAAAATTTTTCAATGTGATGTGTTTAAATGATATTCATTTTTTCACACAGGTTGTTTTGTGCCGTGTCAAATTTATTTAAATTACAATTTCAAGAAGTCTAACACAAAATGTTAAAAGTTCAAATTCTACTTAAATTAGTGGTGATATAAAGCTGTATGTATATGCTAGGTAATTTTACAAAATGGGCAAAAAACAATTTCTGTTCTTGTCATATCGCAAATAAATATTGAAAGAATTTTGAAAGGAAACAATGGGTTTTACAGCAAAGGTGACGTATATTATAATAGCGTATAAGAATAAGTGCAAGTCGTACTAACATTTTACAACCTACTTTGGTGTTTCCATTACATCAGTGCCTATATCTAGTTCAGAAATGAGTTATTCTATCTACAGGAGGAAAGCACACACAATAATATAACATTTTTTTTTTCCACCGTGCTTTCGTCGGGTCGTTAATGTAGTTCCATTTCTGTTTTTATTGCGGAATGAAAGCAATTCCATCTGATAAATTGCAGCATGAAAACGGCGAGTTGGCCCCTATATATTCCATTACATCTGACAGCTTTCTAAATACCTGTCGGATAGACCGACAAGGTTTCCAAGATTGTCATATTTTGAAAACAATTTTTTGTAACTTTTTTTTAAATTTTAATAAAATATTCAGTAAATACTTCTTTGAAATTCATTTATATTATTTTTATTTATAAAAACTTCTTATAAATTGCAACATTTTAATTAATTTGGTCATTATTTTTCATGTTTCAATTACATCTTAGAAATGGGGATAACAATTTCGACGGATACCGGAATGTATACGAGAAAATTTCCGGTAGAAAAGCGGATGTAAATTGACAACGAGAGGTGGTTGTGCTGAAAGAAGTTCCATTATAATAAGGAAATCCTTTTATGCGGACGCCGTGCGTGTATCTGAAGAGGTGTACAAGGGGATGACATCCCGACCACAACGAGCACCCAAGTGCGCACACACAGAGATACCGGAAAAGTCGCGACATCCCCTTCACCTCCGTGATTTGACACAGGTAGAATAAGATCTACCCCTGTTGAATGCCGATACCTTCCCTAATACTTCATCCTGAAATAAAGGTGTAAGAGTCAAGTGGATTCTCGAGTGACTCTCCACATCCAGACACTTCTAAAAAAAGCAATAAAAAAGAAAAAAAAATTAAATTACTTTAACAAAGACCAGAAAAAAAAAATTCAATAATAAAGACAAATCTATATAAGACTAGACAAGTCGATAAAATATTAGATAATATTAGACAATTCGAAATATTAGACATGAGTAGGTAAAAGGATAAACAACACCAAACAAAATAAGTCAATTACAAGGTCAGACAAGACCAGATAGGGCCAGATAAAAGCAGAGAAGACCAGATAAGTTCGGACAAAACCAGACAAGATCACACAAGACCAGACAAGAGCGGAAAAGAACAGAAGAGACCAGACTAGACAAGACGAGACCAGAACACACAAGACGACATAAGACCAGACCAGACACAACGAGACCAAACAAGACCAAAAAAGATAAGACAATACCAGACGACAGTAGACAAAACAAGACAATGCCAGACAAGATCAGACCAGCACAGAGAAGATCAGAAAAAAGGAGACAATATCACCCACGACCATGAAAGGCTATACACGACCACACAAGACCAATGAAATTCAGTTAAGAGTAGAAAAGAACAGACAAAACCAGACTAGACCAGACAAGGCCAGAAAAACCAGACAAGACTAGACAATACCGGAAAGGACTAGACAAGACAAGACCAAACAAGCCCAAACAAGGCCAGACAAGACCATACCAGAACTTGAAAGATTAGACTAGACTAGACAAAACCAAACAAGACTACACAAGACTAGTCAAGGCCAGACAAACTCAGACAAGAATAGACAAGACGAGGCAAGATCATACAAGACCAGACAAAACCAGACAAAACCAGACGAGACCAGACAAAACCAGACAAGACCAGACGAGAACACACAAAACCAGATAAGACCAGTCAAGGCCGGACAAGATCAGACAAGACCAGACAAGACCAGACAAAAGCAGACGAGACAAGATGATACCAGTCAAGATTAGACAAGACCAGACAAGACTAGGCTAGACCGGGCAACAGCAGACACGACCAGACAAGGCCAGAGGAAACCAGACAAAGCTAGACAAGTGAAGACGGGAACAGGCGAGACCAAACGAGACTAGTCAAGACCAGGCAAGACCACACAAGACTAGGCAATACTGGGGAAAGTCAGACAGGTCCAGACAAAACTTGAAAAGATCAGATAATTCCAGACAAAAATAGACAAAACCTGGAAGGTTCAGGCAAGACAAGACCAGGCAAGATCAAACAAGGAGAAACAAGACCAAGTAAGACTAGACAAGGCCGTGCTAGACAAGACTAGAGACACTTATGTTTCAAGAGTAACTAAACTAATTGTAAATAAAACGAATATTACATTTTTTATTTATTAATATAAGAATATTACATTTCCTAGATATAAATATGGGTATTTCAAATATCTAATGAGTAATTGCGGAATTGTTTCTAGTGCTAATTACTTTTTGTCGTAGTTTAATATCTGGCAATTAAAATAATCTTGGCTATAAATATTCACGTAATTAACTTAATATCTACAAGAGATAAAATTTAAACAATACAGTAAAACATAGTGACTAATAGAAATAATCCTTTTTTGTATTTAACATTATAACCAATAAATCCAACTCAATGTATTTTCAAAGTAATGGTTACAATACTATAACGTCTACTATTGTAGTGATTGCTGTTAATATGTTTTTTCCTCTAGATTTATTTATATCTTCTTTTTTGTCTACTCTGGATAGGATGTTTATAAATTGTGTGTAGAGTATTATTTTGTGAAAGCCTGCAGAGTTTTTCATTTTTAAAAATTCAATAGTTATAAAATATGATTAAATATATGTAGGTATATGAAAAATGATTTAATATCAAGTGAAATGTAAATTGCAATAAAGCGAAGCGATAACAGATTTGAAATACGAACGGAATATAGAAATGTAATGTAGAATTCCGTAATTCGAAATTTTCGCCGGGTAATATCATACAAATTTAAATCATCATTTGCAATAAAATAAATAATTCAAGGTACGCGGGGTCGCTTTGCACATTTTCTCGCCGAGCTTGTATCCCCAATCACGAAAAAAAAACAAATAGCACGAAGCACGCAATCTGAATAAAATTGTCATCCAAAAATTTCACCTCATCGACGACACTTTAATAAAATAAGAAATATGCGCCGTCTTGACGGAGTTATGAAGTGTCTGGCGTTTTATGAAAACGACAGCGGATGCTATGGGATTTATTCAGTTCCAACTGGAAAATCGTATTAATATATTTTTCAGTTTCCATTTTATTCGTAACTTTAAATATTGAATGAGATAGTAAGAGATTTTATTGAACATTATTATATATTACCCCTATTATATTTTATTATATAAGCATGTTCTATCTATGTATGAATGTCATTACTGCGCACTCTAAAGATGTAGTAAACAAACATTTAAATATATCCAATAAATGCCAAATTTTCTCAAGCTACAAGACATATTAGGTATATGAAAGCGGTAATATTTCGATAAGAATTGCAATAATTTTCAATACTTGGAAAAATGTAAACAGATTTTTCTAAATTTTCTAAACTAGTTACTAGATTGTTGAACTAATCGGAATAATAATAATAAATCAAAGCTATCGTAGCAAAAGAAATTCATTTTGAAGAAACTGACCATTGAACTTTGAAATGCACCGCCAAATACCAATTTTGTACACAAAACTTGTTACTTCTGTTACATAAAGGATCCTCTAAACTTCTCCGCATTTTCAAGACCCTTTGAACCGTCAAGTGTGAGAAATATTTGTTTTGTACACGACATGGAATTTCATTTGATGACAAGTAAAATTGTGAATTTGTTTATCATACGCTCTATAGAACTAAAAAAAAACTAGATTTAATGTACATCTCGGTTCTTTTTATTCAGTAGATTTATTATTCGCCGAGAGATTATATATTCTTTAATTTCAATTGCTCTTGGATATTATTACCAACTATTCAACAGGATAGAAATACAGTCCATTTCAATATTTATTTTTAGAGTTAATGGATTTATATTTCAGTTAGAATTTTGAGTATAATTTTATTCTTTAAATTTTAAATAACCATATAAGACCTATGTAAAACAATTATCAATGTAGTACTTTTGAGCTAGAAATAGAACTTCTATTAAACTTTGAGAGATGAACCGTTCTAAAAATTGGTTCCGTGAAGCTGGAAATATTGACAGAAAAGTGGTAAACTAACAATTAAGAAAACGAGAGTTTTAAAATTATTCAGCAACTGATGATGTTGATGTTCTAAAATTATTGCACATCTGTTGCAATGTATGTTATATCATACATCGAAATGTATGTATGTTATGGCATATGTAAATAAATTTTCAGTAAGAATAAACTTACTTTACAAGGTTTCGATAAATCGTTGCTCAATAAAATAAATAATGTGTAACTGAGAGACTGAATTACTGAAGGTGACACCAGAAAATTTTAATGAAAAACAATTTTAATGATATGAAATTAAGGGTTAATCTATACAGGGTGCATAAGGTTTTGTATTTTTTTTTTTAAGGGATGATTAAACATTTTACAGCAAGGTGATTAATGTAAAAAGGTCTTAACAAGACTTGCATAATAAGAGAGATATTACTGTTTTTTAATTTATTGTTGTATTTTTTTGTGTGGAGATTACGTATATAGTTGTTCAAAGTTATCACCGTGTTGTTGAACGTCTCACTCGACTTATCCATGAATTGGTATACTCTACTAGGCCTTGGTCTTACTGTAGAATTGTCGATGCAGTTGCCTTAACTCGGTTACGAAGATCATGTAAATCAATTATTCCGTTTGTGCATACCATGACCTGCATAACGCCCCATTAATTAGTCCATTAGTCCATTAGTCCACTTATTTTAAATTAAATTCACTTATTTTCAAACACATTATTTAAATGTTGGCAAACTGCAATTAAAATGCGGCGGTGCGTCATTTTGAAGAAGTCATATGTCGTACATTCAAAGCAACTTCCTCCAATAGTACTATCAACTGATTTTGCAAACTGATTGTGTCCGTTACCCAGTCCTGCCCAAATTTTTATCGAAATTTGGTGCTAGACATGATTACGACGAACAGCATGTAGATTTTCGACAGTCCAAATAAATTTTTATGACTGTTTTTTATGCCGCTACGTGTAAACGTTGCTTCTGAGTCAGTCGCCAATACATTGGAAGGAATTTCAGCATGTTTTTGTAAAACATGTTGTAAAGCCTGTAAATCTTTTTGTAAATCGAGAGGATACAATGGACCTTTTCATAGTTGAAATTTTTTTTGTGCGCATGCGTCAATTTCCGCCATGTTATACGTCAAAATTGCCCGAAGTTTTTGACGTTTAACTATATATGACATTTTTATATTCCCGCCTTTCAAACTTGACGGATGCGCATGCGCTTAACTACCCGTAAAAAGGTCTTTTGACTCTCGCGCAGTGTTCGCCAGACAATTCAATTCAAGATATTTATTGGCGAGATATGTGTCGAATACTACTAGAAGGATCTACTTCGACAAGATTTCTTCTTCGGCATCCAAAATTCGTTGGTGTCGGCCAGATCCACCATGCCGACTTTGACGTGTTTGCAATATACCAGTTTGTCGTGCACGGATTACAATAGCGGAGAATTTTTGTGGAATAGGTGCTGGCCTGTTTGATTGTAGATTCGGTGGTGATTTGTACTATGACCATCATATCTATTGTACCCCACTCTCTTCCTCTAAACATTGGTATACTCATCAATTTAGCGCTCCTCTAGTCCTGATTCCTTTAGGAATTGCAGGATGTGGGTAGGATTCAAGGACTGCAACTCCTCTGGGTCTAAGCATTGGTACAGTAAGTTCCAAAGTACATCTGTCTCTTACGGAGCAGTGCTCCGCAATCTTTGAGCAGATGTATGGGAGTTTTCTCTGCTGAGCTACAGAATCAGCATGTGTCATCTTCCTCTAGGCCAATGGCCTTGAGGTGTTTTATAAGTCTACAGTGTCCCGTCAGGACTCCTGACAGAATTCCAAGCTTGTTCCTGTTTAGCTTTAACAAGCTCTGCAGAGTAAATAAAGTAACGCTATACTGGGTACCGGGACACACTGGTACAGAATTAAACGAATAAACTGATTACCTAGCAAACATGGGATCCAGTAATACATTTATACGTCCTAAACCCTTTTGCAGTATGAATTTGAAAACCATCCACAAAAGTTTGGATGAAGAAATAAGAGAACAATTGATGAAAACTTAGGTTAGGGCTTCTAAAGAACTTCTAGGGCTAAGACAATCCTAAGTAATGCTGGGATATTTTAAACAGAAAAGAACTAAGCTCTAAATGGATAAGTATACCAATGTTTAGAGGAAGAGGGTGGGGTACAATATATATGATGGTCGTAGTACAACACCAACAACAGGCCAACACCAACAATTGATGAAAACTTAGAAAGGACTGCTAAAGAACTTCTAGGGCTAAGACAATACTAAGTAATGCTGGGATATTTTAAACAGAAAAGAAGTTCTTTTCTGTTTAAAATATCCCAGCATTACTTAGGATTGTCTTAGCCCTAGAAGTTCTTTAGAAGTCCTTTCTAAGTTTTCATCAATTGTTCTCTTATTTCTACATCTAAACTTTTGTGGATGGTTTTCATATTCATACCGCAAAAGGGTTTGGGACCTATAAATGTATTACTGGATCGCATGTTTGCTAGGTAATCAGTTTATTCGTTTCTGTACCAGTGTGCCCTGGTACCCAGTATAGCGTTACTTTATTTACTCTGCAGAGCTTGTTTAGCTTTTTCATACAGTCCCATACCAGTTTGGATCTGATGGTGTAACAGCTAATGGCCTTGATGGCTGCTTGGCTATCTGACAGGATATAAATTCGTTTCTTGCGATAGTTCCTCTTGAGGATAAATTGTGCACATCTTTCGATTACATGTACCTCTACTTAGAAGATATTTAGGTAGATTCGCATTCAAAGTATTTTGTACGAGGTCCAAACATTCCTGCACCAGTACCTCCCTGTGTCTTCGAACTACCTGTATACCACTTTATAGCATTTTGATCTATGTGGCATGGTGAGGATTCGCTCCAATCGACTTCTTCTGGAAATTGTATTTGCATACCATTTCATCTTTAGGTACTTTCAGCCAGAGGATCTTGGCAGCAAGACTGTTCCGGTCTCTGCTCCCGATTATTTTACCTCTGCCTATTTCTTCTTAGGTGAACCTTACAATCGCCGATCTTGCGGCCCGCTCCACAACAAGGTGCAACGGAGTCAGATCCGGCAACAGTTCCATTGCTGCTATCGGGCATGACCACCTCGCCTCCGCGATGCAGACACACGCTAGTCTTTGAATCTTCTCAAGCAGCTTCTTTTTAGGGTTGGTTTTATTTCCCCACGCAACTTCCCCGTAAGTGATCGCAGGTCTCACATTCATAGTGTACATCCATCGCAGGATTGTTACAACTCCACGTTTTCCATGCCAAATTTCTGCACAGTATTCGAACACGTTTGGATTTTTCTACCACTTGTTGACGGTGCTGTTCCATAGTTTGCTGTCTGGTTTTATACCCAGATACTTAATCTCCTTTTTGTATTCTACGGCTCTCCCATCTAACAGTATGGGCTATAGACAGTTTTGTTTTCTCTTGCTTGTAAATGGTATCACCGTGGTTTTGCTCGGCTTTAGTTTCAGTCCCACTGTTTGACACCATCTACTAGTTACTTTGAGGCCTCTCTGTACGATTTCGTTGAGCGTTCCCTTCAACTTTCAGGTAGGCATGTTAGGAACCGCTCAGCGTACAGTCGACTTGTAGTAGCAGTTGCAATGTATTCACTGTTGGTGCGATGGACCATTTTTACTTTCTTTATTAAGATTTATTCAGTAAAAAATTATCTGATAATTAATCGTTGGAATTTTAAGAGTAATATCTCCTCTTATTAATCAACTTTTGTTACGACATTTTAAGCTTAATAACCTTCTTTTAAGATGTTTAATCATCCCTTAAAAATAAAATCACAATACTTTTAATATCCTGTATATTCAACTAGAATGTGAATGTATGTTCAAGAAGAATGTGAACGTATCCAACAATTAGTTGGTTATGTTTCATTTTTAAATATTATTTATGGAATTAAAACAGCAATAAAACATATATAAAGAGCATCTAAATTGATTATTACGATATAGCTTTTATTTTTGGTGCAGAAAAATGTTGGGAAAACATGTTTTAAATTGTGAAAGTTGATCAGACGAAGGTACATATCGCTATTGTTAGTATTGCTTAAAACAGAAAGGCGGCTGTTTAAAGCAACTGAACATTAAAAAATCGTTACCTCCTAACATATTAAACAACGATCTTACTCAACTAAAACATTTACAATTTACACAACTGAAACCAACCGGTCACTTCGCTCGTCGCACTTTTGTTAGACGTCATTTTATATTTTGTGCATATTTAAAACTGTAGATCCTCAAAGAATATCAATTTCATTGTTGAAATTGTACAAAATATCATCAATGATTTTAAACTAAAACCACTACTAATTGTAAGAGCACACGAGGTCACTTTCCAGATTTTTCAATATTAACTGCTTTATTTAAACTTGGAAGGAAAATAAATAAACAGTTACTGTGTTACATTATAAAAAAAAACTAACAAATCCCAATTTAAAATTTATCTGTCATTTAAATACAGAATCTGACATTTAAAAACAACATTTTAAAAGTGAATTTTGAAAAAAAGAACGCTGAGTTTAAATTTCAACATTCCTGAATTAATCAAAATAATACTTAATTTGAAATTGATTATTCTGAATGTGCAAATGATTATTCACAACCTGAAAATATTATCAATTATTTATCAATTTGCTATATAACTAATAAGAACAAAGGAGAAAAACTCAATTAGATAAATTCAGTTTGACAAATTTTCTTACGAAACTTTGTTATAAGGCGAGGATTATCTGAAGAAACTAATTAAGTTGAAGTAATTGAGACATGTTTTCTAAAGAATCTATAGTAGAGCCATACAAGTAAATTTGAATGTTTTCGTAATACATTAAACTACTGTTAGATAGTCCAAACTGTGTTCAGCGGAATCCGCAGGTTTCCACAATAGAAATTCCGTAAATCAGAAATTCTTCAATTAAAGTCAACATTCCAGAGAATTGATGAAAGAAAAAAGAAACCCATACAAAAGTTTATTTATAAAATTGAGATTTACAATTAATCCTAACATAAATATATTTCTCATTTTCCACATGAATTACAAACAATACATTTATCGTAATAGCAAGGGTTTCATAATAGTATATTAAAAAACGAGTTCAATAACCGCGGTTTTTCAGCACACGTCCATGTTTAGAAAACAACGAGCGTAGCGAGGAGTTTTCTAATGTACAAGTGCGAAAAAAGCCATATGAACGAGTTTTTTATACTATTTTTACTGTTTTGCTCCCTTTTATGCCATTTCTAAATAAAAAAAATCGCCCATACATATTGAGAAAATTGTATCGCACTCGGCGATCCATAAACGAACACATATTACTGCTTTTATGACTTCATTATAGACTCAAAATAAAAAAATTAAAAAAAAAATCTATAACCGCAAGGTTTCGATGATGTTCCAAGATCTCTGTTTATGGTTCAATCCAAGAATAGATTTATTATACGTCCAATTTAAAATTAATTAAAGTGTTGCTGTTAATTAATGTCATGTTTCAATTAAGCCAAATTGTGATATATGTGTCGTACATAACTAATATAGACAAATAAATCTGAAATTTTTCTCTAAGGTTGATGTAGTTGATGTAGTTATATTATATAGTTAAAATTATTATATTATTATAGTGTATATAAAATCCTATAGTGTAGTTAAAATCTTATTGTTAGTATTTAAAAAGAACATGGTTTAATTTAAAATATTGAATAGATTATTGTTATATTAAAACTTAACAAAAGGTATAAAAGCGAGACTTGTGCTGCGGAAAATGAGATTATTGAGTTAAGTCCTTCCGTTTTCTATATATTAGTAAGGGTAAAAATAGCAAAATTCAATTAAAACCGTTATTCGATTGAATTCGTGCAAACTGTGTGGGTTAAGTGGGGCAAAACGGCGCCGTGAAGTATCTATGTTCTTCCCATCGAGTAATGGCGCCCTCGGGAACCCGTCCAATTCCCGACACACTTGTGTCCCTAGCACTGATAGAGTTTTCTCTTCCCGTTTCTGTGCGCCATTGTATTTAGGGATTCGTCACTGTTCTTTTTTCTCTATTTCGTCGTCGCGACATTTATCGGACAGTGTTTATATTGAAATGTCCCATTTTACGTCGATTAATTGCATCGCGCTCTCATATGCCATTTTGGACATTAATAATGGGAGAGTCTAGATATGACCTTTATTGTTAAATGGTAATTCTATTGTCGTAATGCCAAATACACGTGAATTATAGACGGTAGATATATACCTACTCCCATTGTCGGGAAAATTATTATATAAAAAATGGATAACCTTTAAAACAATGAAATCCTATGAAGAATTTTATTAAAACGTGAAAATATCCTAACAATGCAATTATAAGTTTAAAACTATATTTGACATATTGTCATAACTACACAGTTTAATAATATATAAAGTATTAAAGTAAGTACGAAAGTTAAAACAAATATTACGCAATGTTAAATAACAGGATGAGCTGGCATGTACAAAACGTATTCGTCATATTGGATTCTTTGAGCAACTATTTTTTTAACAAACTTTATATAATATTCTGATGCGTTTAGTCTCGTAAACTAAAAATAAATCTTTCATCATTATTTGAATAATTACACAAATAATTTTAACTAAGTCATGTGTAATTGATTTGGGTGTACTGATAATCACCCACCAATTTCGCACATTTCAATATTAAGTAAAAGTAAATTTTAATTAAGTAAAATGTATAAAATATATTTATCCAAGCCACTTAGTCAACAAATGTGATTTACAAAGTTTCCATGTTTTATATGTGAGTGGGATATCAGAGCAAGGGATAAATAATATAAATCTAAATAATACTCTAAAATACAACAGCCTATAAGAAAAACTTTGACACTTAAAAAATAACATTTTGAATAAAACTTTAGTTGACACCAAGAAAATTCTTTTACCACCACTACACATAAAGTTAGGATTTATGAAACAATTTGTAAAAGCTATACCTGAAGATAGTAATTGTATTAAATATTTGCGTGGAAATTTTCCTCATTTATCAGAAGCTAAACTGAAAGAAGGGATTTTCGGTAGGTTTGATATTCCTAAATTGATGTTCAATTCCAACTTCGACACAACGATGAATAGAAAGGAAAAGGAGGTTTGGATATCATTTCAAGAAGTTGTTACTGCGTTTTTGGGTAATGTTAAAGATTTTAATTATAAACTTATCGTACCTAACAAGCCAGACAAGTTTAAAACTCTTGGCTGTCTGGCCAGCCTTAAAGTCCACTTCTTGCACCATCATGACTTTTTTCCTGAAGACGGGAGAACGTTTTCACCAGGTCATAAAAGAGATGGAGGAACAATACCAGAAACGGTGGAATACTAAACTGATGGGTGATTACTGTTGGTGACAGAGATCAACAAAACGCACACTTCGGCGAAAAAGCTATGCAAGAAACGTAAAATAGAAAAGGGACAGAAAATACAGAAAAATAACCATCTAATATTCGCATTTTCGTAATTAAATATTAATGTAAGAGAAAATTGTAACCAAATAAAAAAAACTTAGTTACTTACTTTAAACTTAGTTACTTACGTTAACTTACTTATTAGATTTTCCCTATTCTTTGAAATATACATGGTGTTAGGCAAACATTCGGAAAAAAATCAAGGCGTTATTCCTTAGTCCATTCTAAGAATATTTTATTCTATGGGTAATTTTTGCAAAACCCATATCTTTCGAAGATACAGGTAGAACAAAATTTGCGACAACCATATTAGGTATTTGTTGAAATTACTAATGTAAATAAAAGTATGGCGTATCGGCCAATGAGTATATCAAGTACAAAAAATTAAAGAGTATATGAAGTATATAAAATGGTTGATGATAACTTGGAACGGCTGTTTTATTTACTAACGTACAAGTGGATTTCATTTGAATGCGTCTCGTCAGTGATCACCTGTATCGGTCGCAATTGTTTACTTTGACCGACATTTGGCTGCTTGACGTGTCTTTAATAGTTAATGTAATCCTCTACAATGTATACGAACGACGAGATGACTGGCATGCATTTCATGTATGGACTTACTCATGGCAATTTATTACAAGCTAGACGATTGTACATTGAACGGTTTCCTAGCCGTAATATCCCCGACCGAAAAATCTTCGAAAACATTCATCGACGTCTTCGTGAAACAGGTACATTAAAACGAAATGGAGGGTCAGGAAGATTAATGATAGTAAGAACGATACAACTGGAGCAGAATGTGCTGGACATGATAGAAAAAGATACAAGTACTTCTACGCGACAAATTGCCAATTCTTTGAATGTAAGTAGTTATTGGACAGTTTGGAACAACTTGGCAATTTGTTGTATCCATACCACATTCAACTTGTTCAGGCACTACTACCTGCTGATTATCGTCCACGTATTGCGTTATGTTGGCAATGGCTTTTGCAAACCATAGTTCTAATCACTCAATTCCCGACACAGATTCTTTTCACCGAAGAAGCCAGTTTCCCAAGAAATGCGAATGAAAGGAATTTTCATAAAATTCATCAATCAGGTATGTGAAGATCGATTTCAACATCACTTCTCCTTGAATGTTTGAATTGGAATTTGGTGGGTGTCTATTTGATTGTACCTGTATTTCTACCAGTAAGGCTTACTGGTGAGATATATTGTAACTTTTTGGAAGAAACCCTATCCGGGTTTCTGCAGGATGTACATTGGCAACAAGCATTGCAATTTAGTTTATGCACGATGCACCACATCTTTCAGTTTGGTTGCTCGTGATTTTGTAACAGCAACATACTGAGATTACTGGATTGGCTGATTGGTCGATCCCTAGACTTAAACTCCTTGGATTGTTTCTTACGGGGCTATCTGGAGTTATTAGTTTACGCTACTCTAGTGGAAAATTTGGACGAATTGCGAAATCAGATAATTGCTGGGTGTAACTCAATTAGTAACAACCCTGGTGTATTTGAAAGAGTTCGGCACTCAATGACGAGATGATTGAATACTTATATCCACGCTGGAGGAAGTGATTTCGAACATTTATTGTAAATTTACATGTGCTTTTTGATAAAGAAAAGTTGTTACTGTCGCAAATGTTGTTGACCCTATCTTTGAAACAAAGGGGTTTTCATCATAAGACAAAATATTCTTAGGATAGGCCAAGGAATAACCCTTTGAATTTTTGTCGCATGTGTACCTAACACAGTATAAGCGATGTCATATTGTAAGAGAATGGTGGGTAATAAAAATAAAACTGATATGAGATAGGATTTCTGCATCCGAAAATACATAAGATTTAAGTAAATTTGTTTAAAAAGTTCTTAGAAACATTTTTTCCCTTGTCTTGTGTTATTTTAGTAGTAGTTAATATTTTTTTAAATTTATATCTCGAAATACCTACTTACAATAAAACATGTAATTGATTCGATTACTTTGTATGTTTCAATCATATCCGAAAACTATTTTTGTTTAGAAATTTCGGTTGTAGGTGATCACTTCCAAGTGAGAAATAATAAAAATTACCGTTAAAATTGATATAGCTCCTATTATATAGTGCGGTTACGCTGTGATAATGAAACAATGATTGTTGCAAATATCCAATATGGAAAATATATTGAAAATTGCTGAGTGAGCGATTGGACGTAATTGGAAAAACGGCGAATTAGCATAGCGTAGGAAATCCAGATAAATCAATTGCACGCAATAATCGTTTAACATATTGTTTTTAAGAGAATTTTTCATTGTTTGAATACCATTCTATTCTAGTAAATCACATAATAACTGGTTTTCCAGTATAGAAACTAACTAGAATTTAACACTGTCACATTATTTCTAAAATCCGCTTTGCATTAAAAAAGCTAAAAAAATATTTTAGATTACCGTACAGGACGGAACAAAGTCGGCCAAGGGCGGGCAAGGGCGGACTAGAGCGGACAAGAGCGGACTAGAGCGGACAATAGCGGACAAGAGCAGACAAGAGTGGACAAGAGTGGACAAGAGCGGACAAGAGCGGACAAGAGCGGACAAGAGCGGACAAGAGCGTACAAGGGCGGACAAGAGCGTACAAGGGCGGACAAGAGCGTAGAAGAGCGGCGAAGACAGCTTTCAAGACCGAAAAAGACCGACAAGACTGGGTAAGGCCGAATAGGATCGGACAAGACCGAACTAAACCCGACAAAACCAGAGAAGAATGGAAAAGACTGGACAAGACCAGACAAAACAAGAACAAGACCATAGAAAACCAAACGAGACCACACACGACCAGAAAAGATCAGACAATACTAAGCAAGACCAGACAAGACAAACAAAAGATTAGACAAAACCAAAATTATACAAGGTTGGTAGGTACACAAGAGAGGCGAAGTCAGGACAAGAGGAGACATGATCAAACGTATTCAGATAAAACTAGAGAAGGCTGGACCAGACTAGACAAAACTTGGATAGACTGAACAACACTAACTAACAAGAAGAGAAGAACTAAAGGCGTTTTGTAAAGGTGGTTTAATATATTTTAATTAAAAGTAAATTAAATCGGTGAAATATTTAAATGCATGGAGGAATCTTGTAGATCAGGAGAAATGGAGAAATCGCACTCGAGTAGTAAAGTACTTTTGGTACTAAGTGCCTATGCACACTTGCTGGTGATATGCCAGGCTTAGTTAACGCCTTTGATTATCGCTTTATATGCTCAGAAGGAACATCAAGTGGTGCGTCATATATTCATCGCTGCCTTTAAAGTTGAATTTCATATTTTCTAGATTATAATTTCATTTGCAGTTTGCACTGAAATAATGTTCATACCTCGAGAAACGTTATTTTTTACTGGTTTCGTAAGAGGGAGATTAGAAATGTACATTCAATTAAATAAACTCATATTATGAATAACTATAATTAATGATTTTGATCTAAAAATTCTATTTGAGCCTCAAGAGAGTCAAAAGATTTAACTAGAGCATGTAACGATTTCTTTCAGATTATTTGTTATATAAAAGATAGATTATTAAACGATTATTAAAAATAGTAAACTAGAAAATCCGTAAAAACAAAACTCAAATCTAGAAATTAGATTTTTTTAAATTGTGTTCGATAACTTGGACTATATACAAGAAACTTTTGTCTTGATCATTCTAAATTTAGACTTGTATTATACATTTTATATTAAAATAAATTAAACCGCAATAAGTTTAGTTGAAAATTAAATCTAGATTTCGGATGATTCTGAAAATAATATGTCATAGTCTCTTTGAGTCTAGGGGTGGAATATATAACAATTCAGTTAAGTCTTTGGCCTCTATGCAAAATAAATTAACCAATGAACCAATGTTACCGTTAAAAATTAAAGATTCCTTCATCGTTAGTGCTTTATCATACTACTCTACTATATTGATTGTAAACGACCGCATTCTGAAAGATTGACAAATACGCGACCCAGGCAGCTTATTTTTCCCAAAATTGATTAACAAAACAATAAAATAATTTGATGTGGCAATAAAATACTTTAATCTATTTCCTAACTGTATGAAAATTCCTATTTGTTCAAGGAATGTATTAAGAAAGAAAATTAGTGGATTACAACTATTAGTTCTTCTGATTAGTTTTATTTTTTTTTTCTTGTTCTACTTTTATTGAATTGAAAAATTCAATATGTTTTGACCACACTTATAGTATGTAAAAATGTTATATAACTTATTCAAAATTATATAACTTTATACACATATCAAGACTCGAGTTATATCATCGAGTTATATCAAGACTCAAAAAATATCCGTCAAACGTCGAAAAAACATAGTGAATTTTTCAATTCAATGTAAGTATGAATTACCACGTAGTAACTGTCGCAACGATCCTATTCTTGTTCTACTTTTGTTAATTTGTTTCTTTTTTTTTTCATTTTCATTTCTTTCATTTGTTTCTGTGTATTTATAATTGTATATGATATTTTTTAATTTTCAATACTCCTGTATGTATATATGTTACGGTAAAAGTACTTAGATTGGTAAATGAACACGTATACCGGTATATGTGCACATTTGCCTTCTTGGTTGGTAAATGTGAATTCATTTACCAACTATTTCCGCCAAATGTATACATATACCTAATGCTGTTGGTAAATGTATAGAGGTTTACTTTTACATACAGAGCGCATGTGCTGATCGACAAACCTGCATTTTTGAGGTTATTTTTGTGTTTGTTAAGCATCAGTTTATTATTTTATTTTCTCTAATTGTTTTTATGAGCGATTTATATAATCCTTTAAAATAATATTATTATAAAATAGTGTTTAAATGAAATAATATAAATTATATCAAATACATTTTAACTTTAATATACAAGTGTATTTTATTTCTGTTTATTATTCTTTTAACTTTTACCGAAATACGTTGGAAAATGTGGACTTTTACCGGTAAAAGTAGATATATGAAGTTGATTTCAAATTTAAACTCACATTTACCTATCAAATTGGTAGATGTGCACATATCTGCACATTTGCCGATTTTGTACTTTTACCGTAACATATATACAGCTGTTATGAGCGTGTTAAGAATTAAATTTTCCTGTTTTTTCCATGACATGTAGTTTCTCACTTATTGTTCTTTTTGTATTTTAATATTTTATATTTTTATATTTGTAATTTTATCTGTATAATTGGATCTTTTTCTCTTTTTTTTGTAACCAGTCCTATGATGGCACTCCCATCTCTATAGGGTTACTTCTGGTAAATAAATGAAATAAATAAATAAATGATATCGTAAAGATCCATATTATTCGATATACAAATTTGGTTTATTAATATTTATGAATTTTTATAAACTATGGCGGGCTGATTCTGTGAGAGAAACGTTAAAAGTATTGAAAATATGCCGCTAACATTTTTCTATTTCAGATAATAAAATTCATAAATAAAATATATAATAGTATATTGTGCAACTAGGGCGGTAAGATGTTAATTGCTCACGAGGGCGAAAATGAGCGCAAGAACGAAGGCGCTCATTCGCTCGAGAATGAGCAATTGAGAATACCGCACGAGTTGCAGATAATATAACATGTCCAGGGGCCATAAAAAAAAATACAAATAAGAATGAAGAATTTGCTTTTTCAATGGTCTCCGGTGGTGCGGATTTGTCATAAGAACTCTCACGATTCTCCGGTATCAACATAGAATTTACACTCATTTTAAAACGTTTTCTTTAATTTTCATTTTGTAATTGTCACTTTCAAGTTAGTTTTTTAATATAGAGGTTTTGATTGTGTTTATTTCATTTAATCAATTGTTTTTAAAAATAAGTTAGTGATATTTATTGAATATTTGCATGCCTTATCCAAGTTATGTGGTAATAATTGAATTGACAAACAGCCATTTTCCGCCCTAAAAAACAGGCGCCAAGATAGTACTTATCCCGTATAATAATAAAAATAATAGAGATACTTAGAGATTACCTTATTTATTCATTTTTAATATTTTTATCTAATTTGAGTCTACAATGAAGTCACTATAGCACTCATATGTATCGGCGTTTCTTTTTATTTAGAAATGGCATAAAAGGGTGCAAAACAGATAAAATAGTAGAAAAAACTCGTTCATAAGGCGATTTTCCCACTTGTCCATTAGAAAACTCCACGCTTCCTTCGTCGTTTTCTAAACATGGATGCGTGCTGAAAATCCGCGATTATTGAACTCGTTCTTTAACATACTATTATTAGTTAGGTAAGAAAGATTAGTTATACAAATGACGTTAATTTTGTTGAAGATATGTATACAATAATTTCCTAGAAATTATAATCTTTGAAGAAAAGATACAAATGCTACTATTTAATAATACAATTATTAGATCAGCGAAAAATATTAACTTCGTCTTTTCAATTAACATTTCTATTAAAGAATTGGCCCGTTTGTTGTTTGTCTCTAAATATATTTAGTATATCTTATCTATAAACCTATTGTTTTTACGATTGCTTAAAAATAGGACGGAATATCATTTATGAATACTAGGTAGACGCATTGGGTCTATAATTGTATTACAAGGGCATAGATAATTAATAAACAATGCGTGTGTACATAAACATGAAATATAGAAGTGAACAAATTGATATATTAGTCTAACACCTCTACTTATTTTGTACGTGGACAAATCTTGTTTGCTCGAATTATTCTTGTTAAGTTTAGTGTCATATTGTTTAATCTCTGTTGTTTGTTCTTATCTAACTTAATCTTCTAGAATCAAACTTTTGTCTGTCTGTGGTCTGATCCAAGTTTTCAGATCTTATTCAGTTTTGCGCAGTTTGTCCGGTCTTATGCGGCAGCCTTCTGTTTTGCCTATTGTCTAAATTTGTATGCCTTTACCCGGTCCTGTACGGTATTGTATGACTTAGTCCTTTTGGTCCGGCTTTTTTCGGGTTTGGGCATTATAATTCCTGCAAGTCTCGTAGTCTCCTGCAAGTTTGTCTAATCTTATACGGTTTTAATTTAGTTTTCGATATACTAGTCTGTCTAGTCATATATAATTTGAATGGGATTTTCCTAAATTATATTTTATGCAAGTACAAACATTATTCTAGTTGAAGTCATTAAAATTATGAGTACATTACATTATTTCATTAATAGTATATTAAAGGACGAGTTCAGTAAGCGCGATTTTACAGCACGCGTCCAAGTTTGGAAAACGACGAGCGTAGCGAGAAATTTTCTAATGGACAAGTGCTGAAAAACGCCTTGAGCAGATTTATGCCATTTCTAAATAAAATATCGCCGATACATATCGAGAAAATTGTATCGCACTCGGCAAGCCATAACCGCACGAATATGAGTGCTGTTATGAGTCCATTACAGATGCAAAATAGAAAAAAAAATTTAAATGATTTTATTATTTTTTGCCTCGCTACATTAGTCAGCATAAATTTATAAACAGATAACGCCGGCAGAGAGTGAAAGTAAAATGCCGAAACTAACCAATGTAAAGTTCGTGTTTTATAAACTTAAATTATTAATGTAAAAAATTGAAGAATTGGGTGCGTCTAATTAGAGTACGTGTGCGTGCGTCCTTTATGCGTACTTTACCTCCTAATTTTCTTATTGTTTATTTTTTTTATCTAATGTTTACAGTTTCTTTTTCCTTTAAATAAAATATTCATAAACAAATTAAAAATAAACAAACTTAATAACTTTGACCTTATTTGGGAAACAAAATAATAATTAACGAAATAGTTCTTTTTAACTATTTGCTCATACGTATTTGAGCCGTATATTTTGAAAACCAGGAAAGTTCATTTTTGATATATGGAGATATTTAAGAGTTTGAATTAATTAAGATTATGTTAAAATTACATGATTATGATAAAAATCTTCATTTTGAATGCGACAATAGTTATTTTAAATTGTTTCGCAAAATTATTTATCAAGAAAATAATATTAATAATAAATATGTTGCAAAAGCTAATCATTCCAATTTTATTAACAATAACATAGCTCCTATTTCTGAATCCGAATATATTCCCAACATTTCGTTTTTCCATCTCAATGTGCCTTTTTCTTAGGAAGAAATATGATTTGCCATTCATACCTAGAGCAAACGGTGTTTGATTTCTGCAAGCTAGCTATCAAGGTATCTAACGATTAGTTTGAGATTCGGATGCGATGATCCAGTGGAAGCTCTGGTTCTATTTCATGCTTACTGAGGCGAGAAGCCATTCAACAGCTTCGAAAGTTTCAGGTGATTACACGCAAATGATACAAATGTTTACAGCTTGCATTACAGCAGCGTCCATCTTGAAAATAGTTTAGATTAAATTTGAATAATGTTTACAACAAAACGATTACCAATGTAGTTTGATTCAAGTTACAAGTTGTGTATAAGTTCTGTTAACTAATCTGAAAGGAGATATTAACAAAGCATCGTGTGCATCGTGTTTTACTTTTTATTGATTTTTCGGGAAAATAGTTTGTTCTGACTATGCAAGTTTAAAATAAGATGGAGCAGTATCAACCATACCACTCTATAATATAATGTTTGCAATGTTTACAATATAGTGTTTACGGTTGAAGATTTTAAACTATTTGCCCATAGGCAATTATTATGAACTTCATATTTTTCTCGTAGAATGCTTAATTTTGTTATTAATATTTCGAAACGCATTCAATCAAATATTCTCAACTTACCAATATTAAGAATTTAAAAAAGTTAACTCAGGGAATATTCACCATGTGTATAATTCCCATAAATTATTTATGATTCTGAATAGATTAACTGAATTTTAAAGTAGAGGCGCTGTTATCTTTATTGAGTATTCAGTATAGTATAATAAAAGTGTAGTGAGCAATCGAAAAGCACACATTATAGTGGGCTTTATTTATTACAGCCCGTTATAAATTTATATTCCATGTTCGTAAAACTCATACACAATTATATTAAATATCCAACTATCATCTGTTGTATTTATTATATGGAGTTATTGGTTAGATAACGGATTAATACAAATGTGGAAATTATACACAGATTATACATTTATTATATATAGCAGATTAACAAATACTGTTTATATTTTGCAGTGTGAAATATGGTTTCACATCCCATTGATTGGAATCAATAAAAAATGTGTTAATAAATTACAAATAATAAACGATTTTATTAATATAACAAAAGTTATTCGCTATGAAAATTAAAAATGTACTTTCTAAATTTTGTATAATTTTCTAATGTGGAAACTTGCATTCAACTACGAAAGGTACATTGAAAATAGATGTAATCGTTAAAAAATCTGCCATGATTTACTTTATATGTCTATCATCTTGTTTCTATAACGTCAGGTTCAGTCTCGTCAGGTTTAATTGGAAAAGTCCTTCACTAGTTTAGTCTCGTCTGTCTAGTAGTATCATTAGCTTTGAGCATTTTTGAGTAATTTGACCAATCTTAGAGTTATGGCCAATCTTATATGATTTTTAGAGGACTTGTACAATTTGGTTTTGTCCGGTCTTGTCCGTCTTTGCTCATCTTTGTCCGATCTGGTTCGGTATGGTCCGGTGTTGTCCGGTCTTATTCAATCTTGTCAGGTTTTGTATGTTCTACTCTGGCATTCTATAGTATTCTTTGACCAGTTTTGTAATATTGGAGCTTCTCTGGTCTTATAGAGTAGATCAGAGGTTCCCAAAGTGCGGCCCGCGGGCCATATGCGGCCCGCAAAGCCCGTGAATTCGTCCCGCGATATCGATGCAATGTTTTATATATTTTTTTATAAGTAAATAGTAAAATAAAAAATAAATATTACAAATAAGATACAATAAATTATTTTAATATTTTTAACAAAATTCTTACAGAGCTTCAACCATAAGCGTTTATATTAATATAATATTGTTTAGTTTATATTTAAAAAAATATTTTAGTATGTCTAGTCTAGTTATTACACATTTGTACAGAAATATAATATAGTAGTCTCAAATACAGAGAACTGTTAATCATTTAAGACATGCAATTTGAATTGATAGAATTACAGGAAAATATTGATAGTAAGAATTCTTATCGGAACAATTCCTTAATTGATTCTTAATTGATTACTATAAAGGATTATCATGCGAAAATACGAAAACATGCTCAACAAATGTTTTCATTATTTGGGAGCACATATATTTGCGAAAAAACTTTTTCAATTATGAGCATAAATTAGTCGAAATTAAGATCAAAATTGAAAGTTAATCGTTTATAATCAATATTAGGAATACATTCGACGGGCATACAAGCAAAGTTTAATCATTAAAATAAAGCAACTACAAGTCGCACATACAAATGAATAAATTTATTACAAGTTTGTATATACACATTACTTTTGTTGTGTGTTAAGTGTTAATTAATAGTACTAGTTAGTAAAAAAAAATCGTGGTTATTGTTTTGATTTTATTCCGATTTTTTTTTTGCCCGCCAAAAGATTCGGTAATATTAAATCGGCCCGCCTAAGAAAATCTTTGGGAACCCCTCGAGTAGATGATTTAATAAATAATCATGATATATGAAACAAATGAAATTAAATAATCATAATCTCATATATTATTATAATTAACAAATCACGTTGATTCATTATTGTATATTCCATGTTTGTTAATCCAGCAACAGAAAATTAATTGATAGAGTATAGAGGCTGTTAAATGGACATGCATTTTTAAACATTTTTCAATAAAGATTCAAGGGGTTATTCCTCGGCCTATTCCAAAAATATTTTATTTCATGACGATATTTGAAAAACCCCTTTGTTCTGACGATACAGGGTAAACAACTTTTGGAACAACCATATTCGATATTTGTTGAAATCATTAATGTAAATAAATGTATGGCGTACGCCAATGAGTATATCAAGTACCAAAAATTGTTGACGATAACTTGGAACGGCTGTTGTATCTACTTAGGTACACATGGATTTCATTTGACTACATCTCGTCAGTAATCATCACCTGTATCGGTCGCAGCTGTTTACATTGAGTGTTGTTTTGACGTGTATTTAATAGTTAGTGAAGTCTCTACCACGTATACGAATGCCGAGATGACTAACATGCATTTCATGTATTGACTTATTGATGGTAATTTATTACAAGCTAGACGATTGTACATTGAACAGTCTCCTAGCCTTAATATCAACGATCGAAAAATCATCGAAAACATTCATCGACTTTTTCGCGAATCAAGAACATTGAAACGAAATGGAGGGCCAAGAAGATTAATGACAGTAGGAACGGTATAACTGGAACAAAATGTGCTGGAGATAATAGAGGAATGATTCAAGTACTTACAACTACGCGAAAAACTACCAATACTTTGAATGTAAGTCATTGGACAGTTCTTAAGGGCAATTTGTTGTATCCACACCACATTCACCGTGTTCAGGCACCGTGTCACTACCTGCTAATTATCGTCCACGTATTGCGTTATGTCAATGGTTTTTGGAAACATTAGTTCAAACAACCAAGTATGGGCAGATGAAAATCCGCATGAGGTATGTAAAGATCTATTTCAACATCAGTTCTCCTTGAATGTTTGGGTTAGAATTATAGGTGACTATCTAATTGGACCGGTATTTCTACTAGGAAGACTTACTGGCGAGATGTATAGTAACTATTTGGAAGAAACACTGAGTTTCTTTAGGATGTACCATTGTCGACAAGAATTGCAATGTGGTTAATGGTGCACCACCACATTTCAGTTTGGTTGCTCGTCATTGTTTAACAGCAACGTACGGAGATCGCTGGATTGGTCGAGGTGGGGGCTATCTATTGGTCTTATGGGGTTATCTGAAGTCATTGGTTTACGCTACTCCAGTGGAGAATTTGGACGATTTGCGAAATCGGATAATTGGTGAGTGTAACTCGATTAGAAAAAACCCTGGTGTGTTTGAAAGAGTTCCCCAAACACGAGAAGATTGAATGCTTGTATCCAGGCTGGAGGAAGGTATTTCGAACATTTATTGTAGATTGCGCAACTTTAAATGTACTTTTTGATAATAAAATGTTGTTACTGTGGCAAGTTTTGTAATCTTAGATTAATCCAAGGAATAACTCTTTTTTTTTTCTCCATTTTCAAAGCAATTTTTACACCCTGTGTATCTACATTGAAAAAGAAAACATTTCGACTGGTGTGGGTGGAATAACTATCGAAAAAATTAAGCAAGGCCACCAATACAGACTGCAACCCCTCAAACATTTATTCAATTTGACCAAATAAAGGGGACACGTTCCCACAAAGTTCAAATCTTCTTTAATAACACCAATTCATAAAACTTTCGATAAAACTATAATTAGTAATTACAGACCTATCAGCACAATAAACAGCTTGGGTAAAATCTATGGAAAATGCGTAAAAAAGGATTAGTAGATTTTTTTGATAAAAATAAAATTAATATGGGTTTCGTGCAGGTATAGCTACTACCGATGCCCTGCACAATGTCATCAAAAATATTACATAAGGACTTGTTGAAAACAAAAAATGCATTTCAGTGTCTTTAGACTTGGCAAAGGTTGATCATGGAATAATTCTCAATGCATTGTAGCGTTTGGTATACGTGGAGTAGTACTAGACGTCGCTCGCAGTTACTTGACTGATCGGGAACAATGTGTTAAAGTAGTGTTAGTGAAACTACGATTATAAACGTGGGGGTCGCCCAAAGAACCGTTGTTCTAGGTCTAATACTTTGTAACATATATAGATGCAATACTCTGTTTAATAGTAAAGGCGAAAATCATATCTTACGCTGATGATACAGTTGGTTTGTTCAGTGGAAATACATGGTCGAAAACAAAAAAATTATGTGTAGTCGACCATCAATAAGTGGATGAGAATTTATCGTCTTTCGCTTAAAGTTAATAATACCTAACCTTCTGTATAACAAAAACAGACCCAGGTATGAAAGAGGAAATTAACGAAGTAATCGAGGTCAAATATTTGGACATAATTATTGACAAAAAATTAAGTAGGAGCAATCATGTTATTTATCTAACAAAAAAGGCGAGGAAACTAATATATAAATTACATTTCGAGTCTTGTTCTTCGAGATTAGGATTTGTAATGCGCGTTAGTCGCAACTTCACCGATACTAACCTAATGAAGCAACTTTTTTGTACATACGTCCTCTGCAAACTGGAGTACGCTATTCTCGTGTGGTATCCTTTATATACATCACACGCGTTCAAACTTGACAGAATTCATAGACGTTTTTTGAAATACCTGTCCTACAGACTTGATGGAGTTTATCCTGAGATAGGAACTAGTCTCAAACAATTGTTAATTAGACATAACATGGTTTCTCTAGAAGACAGAAGGAGTCATTGCTGTGCACAATATACCTCTAAGCTCTTGCATAGTCAGATAGACTGTTCATTTCTCTTGGGCAAAATTCCAATCAATATTCCCAGATCATCGTCTAGATCTAGCGCCAGTTTTCGTCTGCCGATTCCAAGGACTAACGTACTACGTAGAGCACCTATCTTCGTAATGTGTAAAGCTGCTAACGAAGCATCTCAGGATATATTTTAAGACTAATATTTATATACTTATTTACCTGTTCTATGTAATCATTTTTACTGTTTTGTATATTGATATTTATTACTTGTATTACTTGTATGGGTTTACACCATTTGTTTATGTATTTATATGTGTATATGTATGTATATAGGTGTATCTATGTACGTGTGTTTGTATATGTGTATGCATGTGTGTGTCTTGTATGTGTATGTATGTATATATATATTATTATTATTATTGTTCTGTCATTGGGGTTCGCTCTGTTGGACAATAAAGTATTATTATTATTATTATTATTATTATTATTACATTGTAGTACCGCTACTTTCTACAGGATTCAACCACAAAGAACGTTATCATCTACGTAATCATCATTTACGTAACCATCTAGATCGAGACACTCATATAATTACAATCGAACTTCACTTAAGGTTCGCTTGATTTTAAATTATATTTCGTGTCTCGTTCTTCGAGATTACATTGTAGAAAGTGGCGGTACTGCAATGTAATCATCTCGAACGAGGCTCTCATATAATTACAATCGCACTTCACTTAGGGAAAGTTCGTTTGATTTTAAATTATACCAGCTACGACAGTTTTTAATGAATAATCTATTCATAATAATTTATAAATCTCTAACTGAATCAAATTTTTGTTACGGTTTTCTAGTGTGGGGTGCAATGTATAATATTTTTTTGTGAGAACTGAAGATAATACAAAAACTGCATTCTGAAAATAATTTTGAAAGAAAGAAGGTCTTTGCATACTAACATTATATATACAGAAGATATTGGATATATTATATTTTCATAGTATATGTAAAAATAAAATAGTTCAAAATTATGTTCCCATAGTTTATATTACTAGAAGCACAACAAATAAATTACTAAACATTCTAATACTCAACAAAATAAAGTTTGTGATCGTTTTCTTACTTATACATTACCCAACATTTGTAATATTTTACCCTTAAATACAAAAAAATCTTAAATCATTTTCCCGAGAATCCAAAAAAATTCATCTTTGAAAATTATTCAAATTTCGTTAAATTTATCAAATTTAAAAAAATTCATTAAATTTATCAAAAAATTAGAACATTACTAACATACTAATTATATCACAAATTTGTTCCATTATTTTCTGTACACAAATGGAAAAAATAGATCAATTAATATTGCTCTGTAGCACAACACAAGTGTTAAGTTACTTAGGAGCTGATTCCGTATACAATCTATACCTTGTACTCTCTTTATGCAGGGTCCGCCAAAAGTATTGCATCGCGCGCTATAGAATAATTCTATAATAATTATATTATTGATTATTAATGCGCGTGCGATTTAAGACATGATATTTTAAGGTTGCATACAGTATCCACCAGTGCATATTTTGACGATACGCTTTTTTTAATGTAACATACGTTTTTTTTAATGACACGGGTCGTTTGTGGTATCATGGGGTAGACAATTTTTTTGTCAATAGGAGAGTCTATCAAAAATATGTGGTCACATAACAACATTTTTCAGAAATAAATCAAATAAATGGAAAAATAAATATTGAATGAATGAAAATTTCTATTCATTATTATTATTATTTCTATTCACTCTAAATGAATAGAAATAATAATGTGATACACGTGACATATTGTCGAGCTTAATACTTAATATAAGAAATGAATTTAACATCGTTGGTATGGGGTTCGTAAAGGAACTCACGCAGAAGCGTGTCATTTATTTAGTGACATCCATCCAAACATAATCCCTATCAGTAGGTCAAAAGCGACATGAACTCTTAAAAAATTTCAAGAAACTAAAAGTGTGAAAAATCGTAGTTCCTCTGGTAGACGCAGGACGGCAACAAATAAAATAGGGCACTAAATATTTTGCTGGATATAGTCGAACGTCCACAGAATCAGTCAGTTTTCTTCAGACCATGATATCTCTAAAACGTCAGTGAGAAGAATATTAAAACAGAAAAGGTTGAAACTGTACAAAGCCTATTTAGTTCCGGAATTATCTGAAGATAATTGACTTTGATCACAGGGTTGAATTTTCAGAAATAGTGTCTCAACTAATAAATAAGAACGATAATTTTATGAAGAACATTGTGCTGTCAGATGAATCCACGTTCCAACTGAATGGCTGTGTGAATAGACACAACTGTAGATACGGGCATCAAGTAAATCCACACGTAGAAATTGAAGTTCATTCTCATTATCCGCAAAAAATGTGTAGTCTGGAATATTAGATGGTATTATAATCGGCCCTTTTATTATAGATGGAACAATAACATCTGAAAAGTATCTTCGAGTGTTACGTACACAAATAATTCCACGAATAAAAAAAATTGCCCACCCAAAAACCCCACCCAGATAATAATGATCTCATCCACCCAGTTGTCTGGTTACAGTAAGATGGTGCACCCATACTTTTTGGTAGAGAAGTGTGCGAGTATTTAAATGTAATTTTTCTTCGAAGATGGATTGGACGAGAAGGATATATTGAGTTGCCCCGCGTCCCCCGACTTGACACCGCTGGATTATTTCTTTTGGGGACATTTAAAGGGCGTTGTGTAAATAAGCCATTAACCAAGTAAATAAGCCAGAAATTTTTGAAAAAGGGAAACAAGCTGCCCATAATGTGCTACCGCTTAAATCTCGGGATCGATACGAGGATGCATATTGCAAATTTAAGGACTGGAGAATGAAGCATAAAGTTAAATAGTTTTCAGAAAATGTTGTATTATCATACTTTGATGAATTATCTCAAACAATGAAACCATCTTCACTTTGGGCTATTTATTCAATGGTTCGGACAACAATTAATATAAAGCACGACATCGACATTTCAAAACATTCAAAGTTAATAGCTTTACTAAAGAGAAATTCTGACGGATTTAAAAGCAAGAAATCAAAAATTTTCACCAATCAAGAAATTAACAGTTTCCTCAATAATTCGCCGGATAACAAATATTTATTGATGAAGGTATTCATTACTTTTTTTCTTATAATGCTCTCTATTGGGCATAACGACATATTTTTTTATATAATTTTAGGTTATTCTTATCATTGGCATTAGTGGTGCTTGCAGAAAACAAGAACTACGAAATATGAAACCCTGCCATATAGAAGACACCGGAACATCTCTGACCGTTCAAATTCTTGATTCTAAAACAAAAACTCAAAGATCTTTTGTGGTACCTAAAGAATTTTACCAAACCTGCAAAAAATATATTAACCTACGCCCACAAAAAAATGGACACCGATCAGCCTTTTTTTATGAATTATCAAAATAAGAAATGCACTAAGCAATGTGTTGAAATAAATAAAATTGGCTCTATTCCTAAACAAATCGCTAATTATCTTCATTTGCCGGAAGCAAATCTTTAGACAGGACATTGTTTCAGACGTTCGTCAGCCACCATTCTTGTGGATTGCGGTGGTGATTTATTGTCACTAAAAAGGCATGGTGGCTGGCGTTTGTCTGCAGTAGCATAAGGTTATATAGACTGCTCCACGAAAAATCAAAATGATATTGCACTAATACGACTTGAAGTACTCATAATTCAACTAATATCTCAAAACATATCGATAATAATCCAACATTAATATTTAACAATTTATTAATTGTAAAATTATTAATTGTTCCGTTACTATAAATTATAATCAAAAAAATTAAATAAATAATTACAAATATATCTTAAAAACTCATTATCATTTTTATTATATTGTAGTTTATTCTTGGGAAAAGGAATTTATTTTAATAAAACAACTGATGTCGATATTTTGCCAACTTTTCGGTCTTTTTTATTCTGACCTTCTTTAGGGCTTATATCTATTTAGTAGCTATTAATGAAATTGAACTTAGAAAATATAGATTATTAAGACTGAATTCTGAATATGTTAACTTTAATATAGATAACAAATCCGTCCAACTTTATTTCATTTAACATTGACATTGCGTACGTTGTGTTGCCTATATCGATGAATCACTATATCAATTACATCAAACATATTTTTCTTATGAAATAGAAACAAATTAGTGTGGTCGTAGATAGAGTATAGTATATAAATCGAGTTGTAAGGCAATTGCGTACTCGCTAAATTACGCACTCACCGCTACACAGGTCGCGCGTAACTGTTCCGCTCGTGCGTAATATGCTTCTTACTATCATTAAACTATCATTACGTAATATACTATTATTACCCGAATTAACTATAGTCAGGAAGTAAATCGAGAACAATTTGAACATCTTTTCTAATTCATCTTGCTTATATTATTCGTTGTAAAGTAGACAGTAGAATGAACATAATATTTACTTTTCCATCCATTTGATTTATTTATTGAAAATTTTGTTATGTGAATCCACATATTTTATGACGAGTCTATTCACAGAAAAATGTTTATCCAATGATACCAAAAACGACCCAATATGTCATTAAAAAACCTATGTGGCGCCACCACTCGGAAACTAACTATTAATAATTGTTACTAACAAATTAAAAACATCGTCAAAATATGCACTGGTGGATATTATAGGCCACCTTAAAATATTATGTAATAAATGGCACGCGTATTAATTGGTGCAATGCTTTTGGCGGACCCTGTATATTGCATAGTTGTATTTACTTTATTAAATCTTCAAACTTGCTTTATTCTTAAAATTGTATAATTTTGTGTACTAAATAAATAATAATAGATTCGCAACGCATTTAATAAATTGCATTAATATGTAAATTAATGGAGAGGTAAATCCACTTTGTACGTTCTAAACTAATAAGCAATGCACCAACAAACTGGTATTTGAGTGACAGTTGACTTTGCATAATAAATATGCAAAATTAGCATCTTTCTTACTTACAAATCAAATTTACTGACAAAAGGCATATTGAAATGAAATATACAAAATGAGTAATTTTCCGGAAATATTAATAGTGTTTGCTAAATAAATGAATTTGTGACTAAAAACAGTTAATCACCCATAAGTCCCAGAAGTCAAACTTTCCAGGTGATACAAAAACCCAAACAATCATCAAACATTTGTTTTTAATATTATAATTTTTTAAATAACAAATATAACCGCAGATTATTCCTATTTTTAACTTTCAAGTAATCCACAACATTAAAATTTTGTTAAAAAACTTTTCAGACTTTTTATTCAAAACCAATTATAGGCTTGGCACTAGAAAGATAAAGAGCAGTGGTGGAGATTTAAAACCAATAAACAACATTCCTTTCAACTTTATAAAAATATTGAAGGGCATAATCTCAATTTCAAAAAATATCTTCAATATGTAATATATTATTATATTATATTTTAATATTCTGTAATATAGTAATATTATATTATATTTCATATAATATATATATCATATAATATAGTAATATTATATAATATATTAATATTACATAATTTTCTCTTAGCTTGACAAGATTATGTCGATGTAGTTTAGTTTCAGGTTTAAATAAGAAAACGCCGGTTAAAGTGTGTTAACATGTATCCACTAACATCTATCTATTAACATGTACCTACTTATTGAAAATTATTTAAATTTGATGGAGTTCAACTAGAATTAATTTGAGCATATGCAACAAAATTGAAAATAAATTAATGTAAGCTAAAATTATTCAAAAACAACAAGCAAACGTTAAATAACATTAAATAAATAAACCAATTCATATATACACATTGCAGTCAGTAAAAATATTAATTTTTGCAATATCGAAATTGCATCGAAAAACTGTTTTATTTATTCAATTAACAAAAATATTTAAAATAAAATAAACAAATATTATTTTCCTTCCTAGTTTCCGAATTGATTTTTTATTACACAACACTCGTTCATATATACTTTAATAGTCAATATTTTAGTTGATTTCACTCTGAAGTGGAAATTTAATTAAAATACAAAAATCTAAACCTACTCATCACATACCACATCAGGGTCATTCCATGTCAAGTGGTCTAGGGCTCACCGCACGACCATCTCGGATTTGGCTGAAATTTTATTTGGAGGTTATATCCAAAATGAACTTTGGTAAAATTTTAGGTTCACTGATGGAATATTCATGGAGTTAAGGCTCTTTCACACACATCAGTTACGTCACGCCTCAGTTCCGTCAGGTCTGAGAAGTATCAGTTACAAAAAATATGTTTTCATGGTAGTCAAATGGCGCTGTCTACACTGAGCCGGCGCAGTCACGAATCAGAACCGGCCGTCGTACTGCAGTCACCGAACCGTCATTAGCAGATTTCTTCTCAACGATATTTTTTGTTTGGCTGACGCGTTTTATAATTTTTTGAAAAGTTAAAATGGGTGACGATGAGAAGTTAATTGAACGTGTTCGAAAATACCCTGTACTCTACGTCTTATCAAATAGTAAATATATGGATACTGTTTTCAAAAACGGAATATTACGGAATAAAAGTCGTATATATAATAGTTATTATATCTGGTACAATATAAAAATTTGATTCTTGAGAATATTTAGTAGTTTAATGTTTTTCTTATATATTTCAGAGTTTATGAGTTTATTTCAGTTATTTACTATATTGCTCTAGTACTAAACTAGAACAATATAGTACCGATGTTGTGTTTTATGTTAGTATAATACAGTATGATGTATTATTGTATCCAAATTATCTGAAATTTGACAGCTTCTGTGGTTTTAAAATGTCAAAGGACACCTATGTAGCTTGGTTTCCAAAGCTTTATTGCTCGCTGGCATAAAACTAGTTATTGATATTTACTATGTCAAGTAAGATTTGTTTTGTAAGTACATATATGTATATATTTTTACAGTAAATGATTATTGTTCCTATGATTGTTATATAGAATAAATATTCTGCTTTTTTTATTCAACTTATTTTAATACTATAAGGTTTCATTTATATCGGCTTTCAATTTTTCTATAATAGGGAACAATTTTTATTTCAGGGGAAAATATCAGAAAACTGTCAATAACAACAAATTAGTCTATATCATACCTTGTTGCTACATCTGTACTATTTGATTAAAATAGAAAAATGACGGATAGATGTGAATACAGTGCTATTTTGACTGAGACTGGACGGCGACGGCTCCAATTCGGAACGTTGACTGAAACGTGACGTGACTGATGTATCTGAAAGGACCTTCACAGTTCTTTGTTTGACCCCATACTGGAACCCGCGACAGTATGCCAGCGAGATTTCAACAACTTTGAATCCCAATATCTCATTCACAAGTTTTTCAGAATGCATGAAATTTTGCCAACTTGTTCAACTTTATGGTCTTTATTCAATGAAATTAATCAAACTTTTTATGCATTGCACCCAAAAAGTGTAAAGTGCTTCAAAGTTGGCCTAAAATTTTACTTTTAAAAAAAAATGTAAAGTTTAGGTTTCCACAACTATGGCTGTAGTTAAGCTACAGGCTTGCAACTTTGCACATAGTGTCTTTGTATAACTGTGTTTTCGAATGTGCAGTTTGAAATTCCTAGTTACTCATGTTAGCTTACAAATTGAGTGTAAAATTTGTGATTTGTGTAATGCGGCCGATAATATAGGGTATTTTCAAACCGATTTTGCAAGAAAGAGTCATCCAGAAACTTTTTGAAACCTATTCCATTAGAGACATCATGTTTTAAACCCCCTAAAAAAGTTGGATAGATGTTTCAACGCGGATATATAAGGCCTTAAAATCAGGTACAAAGCAGGACGTCATTGCCGTGGCGACGCTGTACGCTACAACCTTTATCTTTCACCTTTATTCACCTAAATTCACCTTTATCTTTCAAGATTGTCAGTTGTTTTAACAAAGGTACATTAAATAAGTGTATGTCTTGCAATGGTCCATGGTAACTTTGTCACTACCAGTTCAGAAGTTTGGTCACGTCCAATATCTGTGCAATACCAGCCACGGGTGGGTTTCTTCAGTTCCCAAACCTGTAGTTCGGTTTCTTTGTTGAGGTTCGAAAGCCTTGTGTGGGTATCTTTCTGGTTCCCAAGCCGATGATTGGGCTGCTTATCCTAGGTTCCCAAGCCTAAATTGGGTATCTTAAAGGGTTCCTAAGCCGAAGTCTAATTTGATTTTAGCCACCAACAGTTCTTTTACATCTTTTTGTATTTACTAGCCACGTTCTTCAGTTCGGCTTCTGCAAATTGGTATTGTCGACCAGATGATATAACAGAAGGAGCAGGAAGCATGCAAATGAAATGTTGTTCAGAAACCCAACAAACATCTTGTTTTTCTGGCCAATAAAATGAAACAGTCGGACCATGTGGGTGCATAAATTTTACCAGTGCATCGTCTTGTTCTACTGAAATTTCCATTATGTTGCCGACCCACCATTTGTTGTCGTAAATACAGACAACATAACAGCCAGGAAACAGCTTGGGTAATTTCAAACTCGAGATGACAGCAGAAACTTTGGCAACAAAATTTATTGAATCGTTTGAAATTCTGCTGACACAAATTGAATTCAAATCGACAGGTATAAATTGATGGTGTTCTCTCGTTCCGACTATTGTGCTACTTTGTTTCCACCTTTCTTCTTAAATTTTCTTGCTTTCTTCAACTTCTTCTTTTGGAGCATACACGTACTTAATTCCATGTATGTTTTGGTCACAAAAGTCGAACAAATCTTTTGGTGTCAATATTTGGTCAGCTGATGGCCGTTGGAGGCTTGCGCGAGCAGCTAAGCGTTTAGTAGTGCCATAAACTCCACCACAGGGCGATTTTCAATGGCTTGTACCGAAAAAATTCCATTCGGCCTCAATGTTGAAATCATTTTTGTGGTTGCACAAATAGTTTTGCAATGAGGTCAGTAGGAGAGTAAGACATGGATACTTATGCAGTACCTGTACATAGTACAAAAACAACTAACAATCTGAAAGATAAAAGATTGCATGTTGTGGAATGTGGCATCGTCGTGGCAATGACGTTCGGTTTTGCACCTGATTTTAAGGCCTTATATATCCGCGTTGAAACATCTATCCAACTTTTTTAGGGGGTTTAAAACATGCTCTTTCTAATGGAATAGGTTTCAAAAAGTTTCTGGATGACTCTTTTTTCAAAATCGGTTTGAAAATACCCTATTATTGGCCGCATTACACAAATCACAAACTTTACACTCAATTTGTAAGCTAACATGAGTAACTAGGAAGTTCAAACTGCCCATTCGAAAACACAGTTATACAGAGACACTATGTGCAAAGTATTAAGCCTGTAAGTTAACTACAGCCATAGTTGTAGAAACCTAAACTTTATACTATTTTTGAAAAGTAAAATTTTAGGCCAATTTTGAAGCACTTTACACTTTGTAAATACGTGCAATGCATACGTGCAATGCATAAAAAGCTTAATATCATGGAATAAAGCCCATAAAGTTATACAAGTTGGCAAAGTTTCATGCATTATGAGAAACTTGTGAATGAGAAATTGGGATTCAAAGTTTTTGACATCTCGCTGGCATACTGTAGCGGGTTCCAGTATGGGGTCATACAAAGGACCATGAATATTCCACCAGTGAACCTAAAATTTTACCGAAGTTCATTTGGGACATCAAGGGAGTCCTTCACAAAAAAATTCAAACAAATCCGTGCTGGTCGCGCGGGGCACTTTTTTAAAATTAGACCACTTGACATGGAATTAGACCACTTGACATGTACATATGACATAAATGGATTGTACTCTCTGGCAGAAAGACCTTGAGGTCGAAACCATTTGTTACTGTTGGTGACTATAAAGAATATTATTATTATTATTTCTAAATTTGTCAAATTCTTATAATATTTGAGTGTCTTGCCGGAAGATCTAGGGTCGATAGCTATTGTTGTAAATATATGTATGCCGAATTGTGTTACCATTATTATTGGCAACATACTATATTATGTTTGTATTGTATATATCACTTGGTTTTTAAAAATAATGTTATTGTGTTTTTTTTGTTTTGTTTTTCAGTTAATAAATTACATTCAGTGTAATTTTGTGCTAGCGTAATTTATAAAGATCATGACTCATTTAAATAATATTGTTGAGTAATGAATCAAATACTTGATGAGCTATTTAACAATAAACTTTTTTTTAAGTAAAACTCTATAAAAAAAATGTTTGTTATTGATAATAATATTAATTTATTAAAATCAAACATTTCAGTAATACATATGAATCCAACTGATTTGTTGAAGTAATTTTAAAGAAGTTTTAAAGATGGATTTAAATTTTTTCTTTTACAATCTTGTTATTTTGATTCACAGACATTGTCGATAGGGTATATGCATGTATTTATTTTATATTTTTAGTTCACTTTTTACATCGTTATAATATATCGTGAGTCCCAGAAGTCTTGGAATCCACTCTAGTCATGAATTTGATAGTAGGTCATTTCTTAATTCCAGACATAAAATTAAACAAATTATCAAATGTCATTTTTAAGTAGCTGTCAGTGGTCTTGAGGTTATGTCGCATTGTTTTTAGTGTTAAGTTCAACAATTTCATTAGTTATAAACAAAAAGCCTTCTCATAAATTTAACACTGATTTATTTTATAGTGTTGTGAATTATAAAATTAATTAATTAATTAATAAAATTATTGAGAAGGCGTTTTATTTATAACTAATGAAATTGTTGAACTTAACACTTAAAAAAATGCGACATAACCTGAAAACCACTGACAGCTACTTAAAAATGACATTTGAAATTCATGTCTTCAAATTCATGGCAAGAGTGGATTCCAAGACTTCTGGGACTGATGTTAGTAACAATATAAATAATGTTTAAAATGCTATACTGTGTAAAAATGGTGTAATTAAGTTTAAAAAAATATTAAAAATAGAGAATAATTTTGAGCTATTTAAACGCCGCCATTTCCGCGCGCTTTGTTTATGACATTAAATATTGCATCGAGTGATAGCCCAGTTCATAGTTTAATACAGGTGTTCTCGGTTTTAACTTATTTCACCATGAAAACGTTAAAAAGCCAGTTTATAAGTATTATATTGTGCCTGATTGCAAAAACACTATCACAAGTGCACCTGAGTGTTGTTTCCAGTACCGATAGATGCAAAAATACGTAAGGAATGGTGCAAGGTTATCAGAAGAGAAAAAGTATCTGCAATAACTTGTTTACATTCTGCACTTGAAGAGCACATTAATGTAAGTATGACGTATTTCGTACCTAATATGACTTTTGTATCTGAAAATTGTCTAAATACAGTAAAGAAAGTTTTGTGATTTCGTCACCCTTTGTGATTTCGTTTTCTACGCAAACAAAAAACAATAAAACATTTAACTATTCAGCTCTGTTCCTAAATTATATCACAGCAGAACCCATAGTTCCCTTCAGACACGTTCATTCCTTGACTTTTTTAGTTTGTTATACCTACTTAAATGTTTTGTTTTTGTATATATGTTACGGTGAAAGTACGTATATTGGTAAATGTACACATATACCGGTATATGTGCACATTTGCCTTCTTGGTTGGTAAATATGAATTCAACTTACATTTACCAACTATTTCCGGCAAATGTGTATGTACCTAATGCTGTTAGTAAATGTAACTTTAACATACAGAGCGCATGTGCTGTTCGACAAACCTGCATTTTTGAGGTTATTGTTGTGTTTGTTAAGCTTTAGTTTGCTATTTTATTTTCTCTAATTGTTTTTATGAGCGATTTATATAATCCCTTGAAATAATATTATTATAGAAAATAGTGTTTAAATGAAATAATATAAATTATATGAAATACATTTTAACTTTAATATACAAGTGTATTTTATTTCTGTTTTTTATTCTTTTAACTTTTACCGAAATACGTTGGAAAATGTGGACTTTTACCGGTAAAAGTAGATATATGAAGTTGATCTCAAATTTAAACTCACATTTACCTATCAAATTGGTAGATGTGCCCATATACCGGCAAATCTGCACATTTGCCGATTTTGTACTTTTACCGTAACATATACATCAACAATGCATCTTTAATTACAGATAGAGGAGGATACATAAGATTATGTTATATGATAACATAACAAGAAGGTGTAAATCTGACACAACGATTAAATGAAGGAGTTCTGTCTCACATATTCCATCGCCAAAATCGAAATATGCCAGTACCCATTATAAGAATGCGTGCTATAAAGAGAAAATTAATCAATAGGATGCTAAAATTAAATTTGAACAATAAATGAATTCACAACACATACATTTTCTATGTTTTCTAATCAAAAGCCTGCAATGCCACACAAATGTAAGCAGTACGAAATTGTTGACATAGTATTTGACGTCACGTTTTGTATAAACCAATAGTGTTTTGTTTTGAAAAATTTGAATTTTCCTCGATTAATTTGCACTTCTGTTAATTAATTTTAAGTAATTAGAAAGATATTACTTACTAAAATAATGGTGTTGAAATGTAGGGTCAATAAAGATTCGGAATAAAAATATTTGAACCAAATTTAAATTACATGCATATTCCCAATTATGGTTTCTTTTATATTTGATTATATGATCACTTAAGGCAGTGGTTTCCAACCCGTGGAGCGCGCCCCCCCTAGGTGGGCGCCCGACGATTGCAAAGGGGCCGCGCAGCTGTTACCAAAATATAATTTTTGAAGGTGTCACGTTCGCTAAAAAATTATCGTACCAGTAAAAGAAATGAAAATAGCGGAAATATAATTACGTCAAATAGTAATTCTATATGTAGAAAATATTACCCAATGTACCTTTACATAAATTGCGATACATTGGGATTTACATGTAAGGTTATTAATGGTCAAGAACCATCAAAGTTTTTGCTCTGTATTAATATTTTGGCCGCAGATAGCACGAAACCCAATAAATTAAAACGTCATCTTGAAAAAGAACGTGCGGATAACGTTGGCAAGACAAGACGAAATTTTCAAAGAAAATTAGAGGTTTTAAATCAACGACAAAATACGTTCTTATACACCATGTCTATAATATCTAAAACATTGCTTGTATCGTATAAGGTTTCTTATAGAATTGCTAAATGCAAAAAAACACATTCAATGGAGGAACCTTTGATGCTACCAGTGGTTATTGACATGGCAGTTACGATGCTCGGCGAATTGAATATGCTGATCAACTTAGAATGATTCCACTTGCAGATAATACGTGGGAAGAAGAATTTAGGATATATCTGAAGATCTTTGCGATCAATTCATTGAAAAAATAAAACCATCTTCTTTCGCGTCGGAAGTAGATGAAGCAGCAGATATTCTTAAAGATGTCCGCTTGATTACATATGCAAGATATGTTGTAGAAACTGATGAAAGAGAAGATAACAATGTTATTCTGTTAACTATTGAATGCGATAGTAGTGATGTTTTAAAAAGATTGATAATTTTTTTAATAAAAATATTTTGTAGGAAAACTGTATTGGAAAAACGCAGGTATACAGGAACTAGTTCGAAAGGTGTCTCCTCATGCAACTTATATACATTACAAGATTCATAAACAATCACTTGCTTCAAAAGATATGGGTGAAGATCTAGTAACATTATTTGAAGTTATTATGAGGGTTGCAAATTCTATTAAAAATGGCCCGTTACTAGGAACACGCTTCGCAACATTATGTGGTGACATATTATTGTGAGACATATTGGCTTTCTCGCACCAAAGTACTTCAAAAGGTGTTCAAAAGGTTTGAGCTAAAAGAGCTTTGAGATTGTCATATTTTTTAGTGATTATAATGAATGAATAAAATTCTTTGCAAAACTTGTGTGGATTTAGTAGATATTTTTTAACAATTCAATACTTAAAAAAAATCAATGCAAGGACCTCAAATACATGCTCTGGTACAGAAGGAGAAGGTTACTGCAGTTATGAAAAAACTTTAAAATCACTTGTTCTGTAGATAAAATAGATTAAACTAAAGTTATTATTAATAGGGAATTTGTAAAACCAGATTTGTTTATGGTAGTCCTAAAAAGACTCCTTAGTGTTATAGATAGGGTTTCTGAATATCCGCACTTTTTCAAAACCGCGGTTTTCGGTTTTTGAAAATTAAAAACCGCGGTTTCGGTTTCGGGTTCGGCTTTTAAGAACTTTTGGTGGTAGTGCCTGATATATATAGACAATCAAACTTTGAAGTTTTTGCGGCCAGAAATTGAAAACCGCGTTGAAATCTCTTGATAACTAAGGCCGCGCCGCGATGGCCCGTCAAAGTTAGGTTGGGTTTTTTTGCATATTTTTTGCATTTTCGAGGATTGGTTGCATTTGTTTTTTCGAAATTCCGCAGCTGCCGCAACAAATTCGATGTTTTGTTAGAGCAAAACGGGGTCGGAAAGCGAGACGACTGAAAACCGCGTTGTGAAAGCTTTGATAGCGGCGTCGCGACGCCACCGCAAAGTTCAATTTCCTAAAGCGCCTGGTATTTTTTCCGCCGTAGTTTTCAAGCTAGCGAAATAAGTTCGACGTTTGTTGAAGAGAAAGCTTGCCAGGAAGCGATAAAGCCAGGAAGTCTTCGAAATTTTGCAGATAGCGAGACAAATTTGATGTTTTGGTGAAGGGAAAGCTTGTAGTAAAGCGCCACTAAAAACCGAATTGCGAAATTTTTGACAATAGCGTCGCGACGTCACCGCGAACTTCTACTTGCTAATCCAAGTCACCCACAATATCATTTCTGAAACTGATACTAAATGAATCTAAATGTTTTTCAACACTTATTACGATATTATTTGCGGAACAAGTTTCTTCATTTGGCACAAAGCCTAAATTGTAATAAAACTTGTTTTCTCCATGAATATTAATGTTTAAGTATCTTCGGCGTGTCAAACTAGTCCACTAATTCTTGAAACTTTAAAATCTAGTCCACTAATTCTTCAAACTTTAAAATCATTGCTTCTTCGTATTCCTTTTGAATTAAGGTACATAATGCCTGAAGAACATTTTGGCAAGATTTGGTTGTTTAACCGGCCAGCTATTGCTTTCCGAATAAATGCAGATTTCGAAATTGCTCGAACACATACCATCGATGGTTGCCATTTTTGCAACAATAGATTGCAATGTTTGAAAGATCACCAATTCAAGCTACTTTATTTTTATTTATCTTTAAATAAAACCGAAAACCGCGGTTTTTTATGACGGTTATGCGGTTTCGGTTTTTGCACAGAAAACCACGGTTTTGCGGTTGGAATTTATACGAAACAGAAACCCTAGTTATAGAGCTCCGGAAAGGTTGAATATATTTATATCTGTACCTGAGAGGTAAACCGTCGTAACTAAAAAAATTTCGGGTGGGATTTTTCAGGTGGGAAATTACAAATTTAGAAACTTACTGCTTTTTAATTTAAATAATATATCATTAGTCTGTGTAAGTAAAGTGCAAGTAAAATCATTATCATATTTTCAAATACAGCATAAAACAAAACATTTGCAAATGTACAGTTATAAAATGGTCTACTGAACATTTTACGAAATGTCACTTACGACAGTTGTCCTCTCAGGTACAGATATATTCAGGCTGTATTCAGGGCTGTTAAAATACGAATGGATAAGAAACCCATTTGTGATTGAAAAACATGACACTGACCTTCCGACAGCAGAACAAGGATTGACAATTGATTTATCTTGATGGCTGATTAAAGCAAATGTCTCAACAAGAAAATAATTTTACGTTTTGTCTACAAGTACAGAAACATTTTCCCACTTACCAAAGAAATCTTTAAGAATTTGCCATTTGTAACATTTTATTTATGCGAAACTAGTTTTGCTACAGTGGCTGTTTTAAAGACAAAATATCGATCTTGATTATTGATTGAAAATATACTGAGAACATCAATATCTTCGAAAAAATAAATCAAGCTCCACCCTCACATTAAATTTTAATGATAATGATAAATTTTATTACGTACCAATTATGACAATCATGCATTCTGTTATTTTATAACCCATCAAATAAATTAAGATAAACTATTTATTATTTTTTAATTTGATTTATGAAATTAGATTGTTACAAAAATTGAGGGGGGCGCAAGAATTTTTTTATAAAATAGGGGTTCACCTACTTCCCCTAGTCAGTGTTTTCAAACCTGTCTGTACCTGCCAGACAGGTTGGAAAAAACTGACTTTAAGGTATTTCATATTACATAATTTATTAAATTACATAAGATTCAATATACAATACCAAAACGATTACTAGAAATTGTGAAGTTCAATTTACATATTTACATATAGTTACTACAACTACATAGATACAACTATTTTTCAAGAAAACGAATTTAACGAGATTAAGAGTTTTACATCTGTAGCAACAATAGTATTGCTACAAAATTTACTTAAATTGTTATTTCGATTCAAGGAAACTTTAACTTTGTTTATGTAAGGTGAGTATAGAGAATAAATTGAAATACCAATATTTATCAAGCTGTGAGTGAAAAAAAAACTTACTGCTGCATTCGTTAATTTATTAGAAAAGTGAATCATTGGCTGTTTCTAATGAGAATTTATATTTGATTAAATGAATCAACGAAAACAATAATACGTTACATTATTTTGTAGATAAATTGAATTGTAGAAAAAACTGTTCAAAACTGTTTTGTTCAAAACTGCAATTATATGCTCCATTAAATTTATGGATACAACAATGGAAATAATTTGAAAAAAAAAAACCGTAACAATTTAAAAGTATTGATAAAAACTACAATAATAATGCTAAATATGATATGTACACGACGGGACTGGAATAAAAAATGAAATAAATTAATTAGCAAAACTTATCAGTGAGATTAAATATTTTTATATTTGTATTATTATTTTCGTTTAATGTGTAAATTTAAGAATCTTAAATAATTGCTGTTTTAACGAACACTTGTAAATATTTAAATAACTTACTCGATATATTTGAATAAAACACACTATTATTCACAACACAAAGTTTAGCACAGCATGGAGTTTAATATACGAAATGCAAACAGCAAATATAACACCTCCAAACATTACAAACACTGATTCACTAATGAGCACTTGAGTTTTACCGACTACTATATTGGAGCCTGGGTTAGTTTTATTTACACGTTTTACCGCAAACTTTTGTAGGCGTAGCATTACGACATTATAGAATTTACAATAATAAAAACCAACTTCGTATGCTTTACTCTCATAATATTTAAATTTAATATAAAATGTAAATAGAAAACTTGCTTCTTTATATTGTAAAAAAAATCTACACCATTTACTAGTACTTGGTTAATTATTAAATGTATGTTTTTATTTGCAGATGTAGATTATATTAATATTGAATCTATGAAAACGCAAAATTGCATTTCGACACGTCACGCAAGAATGAGTTTCTTTTAATATATATATATATATATACTAAAAATACAATGACATACAATGCAATTGTTACATTATGTAATGTTAAAATATTAAATAAAATAAGCCTCACAATACATACCTACTATTTTAAACGGAATTGCAAACAGATTTTTTGTTGTTTTTTTTCCCCCTAGGAAATCCTTTTTAGCAAAATATATTAAGGTTTAATTATTTCAGGTAAGGGAAGGAACCGTGATTGTGCAACTGTTCATCGAGATCTGCTAATTTGAATTTGCTTGTTGATGAACACACACTAATTTATAAGATTCTAGAAAATATTAATATTTCTTTTAATAAAAATAAAATTAGATAAAAATATATCTTCCTGAAAATATATAAATTTAATAACCACATTAGGACCATGATTATTACGTTGGCATAGTTTTTGTAACGAACAGTAGACGCTACATTGATGTATTGGGTTTTTTGGTAGATTAACCCATTTATGGGCAATGCAATGTTGTACAAACGCAACATAATAAATCCCATTCAAAACATGATTATATTTAACCGTTAATTAACTAATATAATTACTATAAATAAAATTAGAACAAGCAGTTTTTTTAAATTATTTTCCAGTGATTTAATTTAATTGTTTATACATGTTTAATATAATGTTTAACAGTAATTTCGTGGGCACATTCATCATCGTAGCATGACTTAATAAACACATTTTTTTGAATTATTTTCCAAAGAATAATAATAATAATAAAACATCTTTATTTTTATACTCATAAACACAAAAAAATACAACTACAACAATTGGCCATCGACCCCTGGTCTTTCAGCCGGAAATGAACTAATATATTGAGCATCAAATGAAAAAAAAAACCTAATCGAAAAATTGGATGAGAATCAGTCGTCGTCTAAGGATTCAAGAAGAGTTTTGGAGGGGTATTGTCTGTTAGAATGATTAGATGGACGTTTAATGCAAAGTTCGTCAAGGATGTTGAAGATCATGGGGTTGTTTCTAAGCTTGTTGTTTCTCCTATGTCTGTCATGTCTGTCAGCTAGTGGAGGGACCCGGGTTTGTCTATAGAGATGTTCGTTGGAAGGGTTGTGGAGATGGTTGTTTGGATGACTGAGTTTGGCGATGAGACGTAATGAGATTCGCTCTGCGACCTCAAGTATTCGTCTACATTTAGTATTGGTAGCGGTAACTACGTGTCCATAATCGAGAATGGGACGACAGATAGATTTGTAGATTTTCGACACGGTCTTTATTGAAATGCCCTGGTTGCCGCACGTAAAGGCTCTAAAGTGTTTGCAACGTTTTTGAATTTGTATTTAGAGTCAATACACGGAAAAAGGTACACTCTAAAAATTACAGTTTAAATAGTAGCATTGGCCTTACGAATTTGAAACTGTAAAAACTAAGAATTGCTTTTTTTATTACAGATTCCGGTATTATTAGTAAATTAGTTTTAAAAATTACAGTATGCGACTGCAATCTTTACAAATTTGTATTCGTAAGGCTGCTACGATTTAAACGGTAATTTTTAGAATGTACTTTTTTCCGTGTAGTTAGTCCAACATCTTTAACGCTGCTGGAGGGCCGTACGTCGGAGGAGCCTGTGTGGTTGCGAGGTGAGTTTGAAGAAATTTTGTGGTTTAGGATGAGGAGTTGGCATTTGAAAGGATTTGGTGATAATCTCCACTGGTTGAACCATGTGAGGGTGTTTTCCAAAGATTTAATTTAATTGTTTATTGTTTACATTTATAGTCGCATTACCAAATGCTATATGCACATATAATACAAAGGTGTCTGCTCCTGAACATATTTTATTTGTAGTACTACAATGAATGATTTCTCTATTCGTTGCGAAGACGCAACATTGTGTTATTATTAGTAACTAAAACACTTAAAGTATCATTTGAGGATTGTATATATTTTTTATTAATGAAATAACTAACAAATATACCACAGAAATAAATCATGAACGCTTAAATTATGAGGATTTCTTTGATTAGTTCCAGAAGATATAACATATTTCTTGTAAAACTTTCTTCCGTTCCACAAATGTTCATTGGGGAACTTCTACGCACACACTTTTGTACATTCACACCATATTCCTGTAACAAATAATCTTGGATTTGAAAAGAAATTAACAAATTTATTGTAATTATCTGTTTGGCATATTGTCATAGGAGATCCATTTTGGTCTTGGCTGCACGAGCAGAGACTCATAAATTTAAAATAGTGACTACAGATTGTTTTTATGATAATTTTTAATGAAAACTCAATTCTCTCATTTCACACATTCGAACGTCTGTGTAGTCTTGTCTCTCTAGCCGTGTCTGTCTAGTCTCATCTGTATAGTTTTGTCTGTCTAGTTTCATCTGGCTAGTCTTGTCTGTCTAGTCTTCTCTGTCTAGACTTGTCTGTATAATCTTGCATGTCTAGTCATTTCTGTCTAGCCTTATCGGTCTAGTCTTGTCTGTTTAGTCTTGTCTGTTTAGTCTTGTCTGTCTAGTCTTCTCTGTCTAGTCTTGTCTGTATAATCTTGCCTGTCTAGTCATTTCTGTCTAGTCTTGTTTGTTTGCTGGTTCCTTCCCAGACAAACTGCAGTAGGTCAAGCTATTGCTCATCAAAAAGGGATACAAACCCACAGATCTACCTTCGTCATACAGACCTATATGTATTCTGGACGTCGAAGGAAAACTCCTGGCACAACTAATCTTTGCACGGCTGAAAACAGAACTGCAAAATGGGATCAATCTATTCCAAATACATTTTGGTTTTAGAGAGGGAGGTCAACGATGGATGCAATTAGATATGTCATCAACGTGGCAAATAGTGCCAAAGAAGGTATCAAAAGAACCCGTAAAATATGAAAAGGCGTCAGAGAGAGGAATGAGAATGACGGCAGCGCACGGGAAGCTCATGGCCAACGTAGGAGGACCTAGAAGTAGCAGGTAGACTGTCTAGTCTTCTCTGTCTAGTCCGTCTAGTCCAGGCCTGGCCATAAAGCGGCCCGTATCAACCTTCTATGCGGCCCGCGAAGCATTTATAAAAACAAATTATAGTAAAAACAAATAATAGCAAATAATAAGTTAGTTTTGTGATTGTGTCCTAACAAAATATTACCCACAATGAATGATCTTAATTCGTATTTCAACATAAACAAAGCAAAAAAAATCACGAAACCGTGATGACGTGCTTATTATGTTTACTAGGTATAAAGTTTACTTTATTTTCTATTTGCCACTATTGTATAGACACTGCACATTTACTGGTGTTCTCTGACAATAAATAATAACAAATATTTCGGTTTACAGCAGTATACTTTGTCCATTATGAGAATATCCAATAATATTGTTGTGTCTAGGTGTCAATAACTATTAAAAAGGCGGCCCGCGGTCTAATTTTCAGTCAAAAGATCCGACGTCTGACGTTCCGACAGTCAAAAGATTTACCCACCCCTGATCTAGTCTGTCTAGTCCATCTAGTCTGTCTAGTCCTTCTTGTCCGTCTAGTCCATCTAGCCCGGTGTTTCTAAACGTGGAGCCCACGCCCCACAGGGGGGCAATTTGTTTGTTAAGGGGGGTAATTCGAAAATTGACTCGACGCTAGTTCAACCCATTTGCTCCGGGCCATTTAAATGTAATGCTAGATTTCGGTGCCAAAATCGAAAGAAAGAAGCAAATACCTAAATAATTGCGGCCTATAAATATTATAAATTCGTTTGACGAGACCAAAATATCAACTGGGTTTTTGGCGTCGTCAAGTTAACCTCGGCAGACGGAAGGCTCCGCGGGGACCCCCCGAAAGACTTAAAGGTAGGGATGGATCGATACGCACTTCTGCCGATACGATACCGATATTTATAACAAAAATATCGACGATACCGATAGATACCGATGCAGACATTGCAGGTTTCCAACGGTGTAAAAAGCTGTGGGTTTGGGATAGAAAATATAGAAACAGACGACATTACGTATATAATATTTATATAGAATGTTAAAACTAAAGAAATTTTGAAAATTGTGATTTAACAAGGCATTATTATTATTTGAATTTATGTTTTGAAAATTGTAATTTAATAAATTATTAGTTATGTTTTGAAAATAATAATTAAACAAAATATCAATTCAATATTAATGGTCCGATATGAAATTCACATTTATGACAATTTTGCTCAGAAGACACAAAATCCTTAAATTATTAGGTGAAAGTTGATTCCGTAAGTCTGTTTGGATGAGACCTGCCGTTGAGAATAGCCTTTCAGATGCGACAGAACTCATTTGGAAACTGAACTATTTTTGTGCTATTTTTTCAAATTTGGGTTAGAAAAGGAAGAGAGAGAGGCTCATCTTCTTCAGCTCAGCCTCTTTAATAATATTTTCACAAACGCTCCATATCCCACATCTTGTAGATGGCTCATAATTTATACTTGGTTGTAGCAGTGCCAATTCTGAAATAGTTTGTAAATTCAGTAACTCTCCAAGCCGTCTTTTTGCCATACTAATAGTATCTATTGCGGTGGTTTAATAATACGATTCTTCATTTTCCAAATAATCAAATCTTTCATTAAGAGCCAATAATAATAGCAGCCGCCAAAACTGTTGATATATTCCTTCTTGCAAAAGACCGACCGTTTGTGTCTTTGATATTTTGTAGCACTTTTCGGAGACTGGTAATTAACGGAATAGCGTCGGGTAATGCAGCTGTCGTATCGGGTTTGCTGATTGATTTTGTAACCTCTTCAAAATAACGTAAAATATTCATTATCTCTACCATCAATATTCATTCTGCACATACTAGGCAAAGAAGCTTTCACTGCAACTCCATCATTCGCCCTAACGCTTGCAGTGTCTGATCCCATCGTGTAGATACGTAATGTATAAGTACATGATTCGGATCTCTTTTAAAATCTTGCTGCTGCTCGTATATTTATTAAAATGACCAATTATAGACAGTACTTTAGTAATCATGACATTCGCCTGATCCTCTACGACTAGCTTTTTTACCAATTGTAGTGAATGAACCAAACATTTGATGGGCACTAAATTGTATGTTGAATTTCTCTGATAGCGACTCCCATATTTGCAGTGTTGTGTCGGTTACCATGACTGGAACTCTGTCCTGTATATTCCAATACTGAAAAGCCTTTTTTAGATTACATACTACGTTGGATCTTGAGTGCTGAAGACTCTCGAATGGCATTACTTCGAGGCAATAAAGTGTACGCAAAGTTAGCACCTATCCCATGAGGTGTTACGCTAATAAAATCATAACATTACGAAGAAGAGTCCAGATTTAGTACTGAACAACTAACTTAGGATTTATTTTAGGATTGTCTTTGAAAAATTGCCCAAAGTTCTGTTTAAGTTGTAACTGATGGGACAGCATTGTTCATTTTTGCCAACAAAGTTTCATATGTAAATCGGCCAGCAGTAATGAAATGGTACAAAGCCATTTTTTTCATTTGATTCGAATATCGATTTCCTGCTTTTCATTTTTCCTTTGAGTTTCTTGTGACGGAGTTCTTCAACATTCCAAAAAATCCTGTGGGATTTTCTTTGCTAAACAATTTGAAATTTTGTGACCAAAGATATTTAGATTAGCTCGAAATTCTGCAAGTACTAGATGTTTTTGTTTAATTGCGCTTTGTATTGTTTCACAGATTTGAAAAAAGTCAGTTATTTTATATTGCGTAACGTCAAAATAATTTTACTTTACAAAGTTTCTTGTTTCTGAAGAAATATATTTTTATCGACAGGATTACCATTGTCTTTAAAAACTTTCTCGAGAGCTTCCTTCAGAGCTTCTTCAGTAAGAGTTTAATAGAAGCTCACTGTCCTACTGCAGGACGGCGCATGGCAAGGCGCATGATGAGCTCATGCGGGTGTAGTGGGGACGTAATATGGACGTAATGCGAATATGATGTCAACGTAATTCAGGGAATGCAGGAGTAATTCAAGGAATCCAAGAGTACTTTGTGTAATGTGGTATAACTTACGTACTGCTAAGGAATGCAAAGTAATATGTAATAATGCATCCAAATATTAACATGTATTGCAATAGTGGGTGCCCCTCGAACCAACTTCAAGGAACAAATAAAACTCTTGTCGATGCAAAATCGAAGATATTTGATTTGATCACCCTTATTGAGATATGTCAGAAATATATTAACCGCAAAAACAGTTGCATTGTTCCTAAAAATGTGAATGAAGTAAATGATACCGCTATACTTGTTATTCTCAATCATCTGAAAATACTATAGGCTGATTTAAAAGAAAGATTTTCTGATTTAATACAAATTGATTTTCCGACATGGATGATGCAGCCAATGTTAATAAATTTTTCTGATATCAAATATGCAGTATCAAGAAGAACTCGCAGAAATGCAAAATGATGAGTCAGTTAAAACTTTATTGATATAAAAGGAGCGATGGCATGGCTTTGGAGGAAACAGAAATCAAATACCCAAATTCATCCAAATGTGCAAGAAATTATTGTAACCGTTTCCATCTTCATATTTAGCTGAATGTGGATTTAGTCCTGTAAATGATTTAATGGTACAAAAAAAAGAAATCGTCTGACTATAACACAACGGGGAGACTGGAGACTGAAGCTAACCAAATTGGAACCTAAGATAAAATTTCTGTGCAGCAAGCATCAAGCGAAAGGATTGCACCAAATTAAAATAATCAATTAATATAGAAAAATCTTTATTCAACTTATTTCGAATTTGAATTTTAGTTTTTCATTGTATGTTTTGAAAATTTACTTACTGTGTTTATTACTGCGTTAATAAATTTCTAGTTATATATTCCTAAAACCCTACATTTAAGTTTCTTAAGTGAACAATTTCATTTTTTTAATATTAAAAATTATGTAAATGTTACATAGGGGGCATAAGAATTTTGGAAAGGCTTAGGTGGGGCATGACACAAAAAGGGTTGGGAAACACTGATCTAGCCCGTCTAGTCCGTCTAGTCTGTCTAGTTTTGTCTCTCTAGTCTTGGCTGTATAGTATTGTATGTCGAGTCTAGTCTGTCTAGTCTTGTCTCTCTTGTCTTGTCTGGCTAGTCTTATCTGTCTAGTATTGTCTGCCTAGTCTTGTCTACCAAGTTTTTTCTGTCTAGTGTTCTCTCTCTAGTCTTCTCTGTTTACACTTCTCTTTCTAGTCTTGTGTGTCTAGTCTTGTATTGTCTTTTTTGAATAAACAAGTGTCGATAACTTCTTGTCAGGTCATTCTGTGATAGACGATGCATTTGGTAGGATGCAATTAACTGCAATAAATTATGCGTGGCTTTACTGAGAAACTTTATATTTGGTTACCGACGAAGAAATTTAATTATAAATGACTTTCTACGTACATGACTGAATGCTGAATGAGCATAGATCAAATCAAAGTCAGGATTCTTAAAAGGTAGTCACAGAAACTAAGAGCGAGTTATAATGTGCACCATAAAAAACGATTGAAATACATATTTAATATTCAAATACTACCTTTTGCATTCAAACTAATAATTTTTTTTTTCTGTTGCATCATTGCCACATTCTATGTGGCTAACTGCATTTTTATTATTTACACAAACTTATTTCAACTATTCTTAAGATGAATTGATGTCAAAATAAAAAATTTAATAATTTTCATATTTGGGACGAAATGTGTTAAATCTTCCAAAGACTAAAATATCGCTAAGACAACAAGAATCCCTAGACAAGATTAAAATATGCCTAAGAAAAAATATAATCTCTAGGACTAAAATATATCTTTATCTATATTTAATTCATATGATATATTACAGTATTTATAGAAATTAATATCCTCTCTAAAAATGAAACTACTAGATTTCTATTAATAATTGAAAAATATGTAATCACTGAAAACCATTCATGATGCGAGCGAACTTGAACTTCAAATTTATATAATAAAAACGAATTAAAATTGGCTATACATTCTGTTATCAATTCGTTATAAAGTCCTCCATAAAAACTAAAATTAAAACTAATTAAAAGAAAAACAATAATAAAAATAATTATATCCGCACATGTAAATGCACTTAATAGGTATTTGTAGGAAAGGTATTGGCAATAATTGTTATTGTTCGGCAAACACACCGCTTACGAGGCCATTAGGATTAAATAACATTCATTTTAATACCGCCATTATTAACTGTCATACGACGATTACTTTTTTACCCGATTCCCCGATGTTTTATTTTATTACCCCATTAGTGGGGTTTTCTTAGTTAATGAAATCAATAGCGATTTTATAAATACAATGTTTATTTGCAAACACACAAAAGTAGGACGGGTAAATGGTCCGATTTAACAAATAAGTTTAGTAAAAATAAATAAATAAGCAAGGGTAACTGGACTATACTATTGAGGGCAATCAAGCCTTTTTTTGCCATCAAGGGCATATAGCCCTAAGAATTTAGACCTTTATATTTGTAATTTCGCTCCAATAACTAGACTTGTCAATCTAGTCAAGCATGTCTAATAGTAGGCTAATTTATAGCAGAAATATAATATATTTCTCGCTCGTTTCATTTTACTATTTTTATCAGGCTTATCGATCAAATCTTTTCTACATAGTCTTAACTGTATAGAATTGTTCGTCATATCCATCTAGTAGTTTCGGTCTTATCTCATCTGTCAAGTCTCGTTGGTTTAGACATCTCTGCCTAGTCTCCTTAGAGATTGAGCCTGTTTAGTAGTATTGGTCTATTAGTCGATGTTTTCATTCTAGTATTTTCTGGCTAGTCTTTTCAGAAGATAATGTGAATAAGTTCAGAATGTTTAGCAATAAAGATGACTGATGCAGTCATCTTAAAAATTTAAGATGACTGAATTATTAAAGTTTTTGTAGGAAAAAGAATGAATGTTATAGACAGTGGAGATGCAACTGTTTCTTATACTACAAATGAGCTAAGTTTACCTTACTCAAACGAAACCGATTTAATAAATTGTAAATATTTGCTAGAAGTTATATAAAAGTGCGAGGTTCAGTGAATTGTCTACAAATATTTAATACAATGCACACGTCGCAAGTATTAAAAATACAGATATGGAAAAATGTAACGCGAATATTAAATATTTCACGTGCACAGATGTGTTTGTCTCCAACATATATATCTAAAATAGGTACAACACCGAAAAGATATTGCCAACGGCGGGAAACAGACGTAAAACTGCAAACAACGTTACATTGTAGCCAGGCGTGTAATAAAACGCTAGTTTTTCGCTATCTTCATTTCGAACATATTTTGTAATTTCCTTAAGATCCTCCCTCCGGGTTATTGAAAGCGCGAACACTGGAAGCTCAAAAAGATAAACGTTCTGTATGAAATACATTACAATGTACGTCTAAGATAAACATAGTAATAAACCAATAGAACACAACATTTCAATGAAAACTTTACCAGACTAGACATGCGGTATAAGAATCCACCCATTTCGACTACACAAACAAGGAGATATATTAGATACATATGACTAGATAAACAGAACTATACAGTTTAGACTAAACATTCTAGAGTAAATAGATAAAATTACAGACAAAGCTCGATAGAGAAGATTAATTCACAAGATTAGATAGACAAGACATCACATACATAGTCTGGGCTAAATATAAAATACTACATAGATAAGACTAGATTAACTAGACTACATAGACAAGACTAGATAGTGAAGACTGAGAGAGAAGACTAGTAGAACAGTACTGGACCAAGAGTATAGAGGCAAGACTAGACAGACATACTATTAATATTATAGTTTGTTGTCGCTTTGTGATTTAATAGATTAGTCAATTAAGAATAAATTTAGTATTGAGTGAAAATTATAATTTCCAATAGTGTTCCAATAAGTCAGTGTTTCCCAAAGTGTGCTACGCGTACCCCAGGGGTACGCGAATGGTTTGCAAGGGGTACGAAATGATGTTCCAAAATTTTCATTTTTTGTGCATCAAACAACTATGTTTGATGCACTATTTTTGATGTAATTTAAATATTGTTATTTTCCTCCTTGTATCCACCTTGGCACACACAAAAAAATAAAATTTTGGAACATCATTTCGTACCCCTTGCAAACCATTCGCGTACCCCTGGGGTACGCGTAGCACACTTTGGGAAACACTGACTTATTGGAACACTATTGGAACTAATTTTCACTCAATACAATTATAATTTCACGTGAAGAAACCACTGTTTTTTTTATCCGTATCCAAGGAATTAAATATGACGGGCTAAATTGAATCAAAATTATTACAAATCTTAGGAAAATTTTTATTCTTTATGAGTTCTCTTTAAGACAGTTTCTGCTTGTGTTTTATCGTGAGCAGTTAGTAAAATAAACTATTAATTTACTAACTGCTCACGATAAAATGATTGCATATTGTTTTTACGTATATAAAGACAAGCAGAAACTGTCTTAAAGAGAACTCATAAAGAATAAAATTTTTCTCTTAATTTGTAATAATTTTTATTCGATTTAGACCGTCATATTTAATTCCTTGGATACGGATAAAAAAAACAGTGGTTTATTCACTAGTGAAATTATAATTTTATTTCACTAGTGAAATAAAAGTATACATGGTAACGCATCAAAATAACTCACTTATGGGCTCCGTAAACATGACCCTAAATGTTGACTTCTCTGATATTCTTTTTGATCTCCAATCACAACATTTATTATAGGTACATTTTTTTGTATAAATCTATTGATTTCTGCGGAAGTAATCTTTCCGCAATTGCGTTACCATCTAACAATAATTCTTGGGATATATCCATGTATGATTAATAAAACACAACTTGAAATACACAACAAAATTTTGACGAACGAATCAACAATTTTATCGCTGTCATGAGAAGAATACAATAATGGGCCGAAGACTTGCTTCTCTTAAAGAAAACACAGAAAATGGAACTTTTCTTGAAATTTTACTTGTTAAATCAGAAGCAAAATTAAATAAAAGTTTGTATTACACTCGCAGGTAATTAACTATATTTTTATCTTTTAAAGCCCAATCTGGAGACTATACATTACTTAGAAAAGACGAGTACAGTTTTTGTTTTTAATAGTATATCTCAGAAATTTTCGAAGGTGTACGAAGTGTTAAAAAATATTTGAAAGTACACGTGGATAGAAAGTTTGGAAAACACTGCAATAAGTCATTATATTAAGTTTAATCAATCTTCGGACAAGAGTAGACATAAACAGATAAGACTAAAAAGACAAAACTAAATAGATAAGACTAAAAAGAAAAAACTAAACAGATAATACTAGATGGATAAGTCTAGATAGACAAACCTAGACAGAGAAGACTAGACAGACAAGACTAGACAGGCAAGACTAAACAGACAAGTTTAGACATACAAGACTACACAGACAAGACTAGACAGACAAGACTAGACAGACAAGACTAGACAGACAAGACTAGACAGACAAGACTAGACAGACAAGACTAGACAGATAAGACTAGACAGACAAGACTAGACAGACAAGACTAGACAGACAAGACTAGACAGACTAGACTAGACAGACAAGACTAGACAGACAAGACTAGACAGACAAGACTAGACAGACAAGACTAGACAGATAGGACTAGACAGACAAGACAAGACAGGCAAGATTAGACAGTCAAGACTCGACAGACAAGACTAGACAGACAAGACTAGACAGACATAGCTAGACAGATAAGGCTAGACAGACAAGACTCCTCAGACAAGACTAGGTCAGATAAGACTAGGCAGACAAGACTAGACAGACTAGACTTGACAAACAAGACTATTAATATAAGAGCAGACTATACTAGACAGATAAGACTAGACAGACAAGGCAAGACAGACAACACAAGATAGAGAAGACCGGATATACAAGACAGGAGAAAAACATTTTCAATATTATAGTTTGTGGTAGCTTTGTGATCTTGTAGATTAGTGAATCAACATTTAATTTAGTTTAGAGTTATAATTAGTTCAGTGTTCCAATAAGTGATCAGATTATGTTTAATCAATTTGCTACTTCGCCAGGAAGCGGAAAAAGCAAAGAGCAATTTCAAGCGGTAGTAATAGTTTTATTTGAGGAAGTGGAAAAACGTTTAGTTTCCAATTAAAATGAAAATCGGATGATTTTATAATGAATTTTAAGAATGCGAATGAATAAAAACAATTTTATGCCGTCACTTTTGATTTGTTCATAATATTTGATTGGCTTTAAAATCATTTTTTTTTAATTTTGTACTATTTTGTTTTTAAATTCGATAATAAAAATGTTGGTACATAAAATGAATGATTTGTTTGCATAATTTCACTTTGTTTCATTCGGATATTCAGGTAGGAAAACAAACAAAAAATTGTCCAATAAAAAAAATATCGTATTTATTCTAATATTACTTCTACTACTACAATATTTTAATGGTGAAGGTGCTGTTAGTTGGCAAAATGAGAGAGCGCTCATTTAGTTTACTTCTACAATAAATATAATGAAAAAGAAAGCTAATGAAGTTTTATTTTAACATATTATATCTAATTATCTTACAATACAAGATATTTTTACCACTTCGTTGAATATAAGTATAAAATTCAAATAAAAACGTGTTTATCCTTAATATTGTATTGCAATCAAAGTCACGAAAAAAGTAGATTAATTTGGTCTTTACCTGACTATTAGTAGTGTCAATTTCATCGAGTATGTCATCGATGTCCTTTGAACCCCTGGCCGCATTGTGACTTTCTGACAAAAACAGCATTAAATCATAATACCACAATTTTGGTCCCCCAATGGCCCCCCATTCACGATCAGTTAAACTGATCAGTTGAACTGACGTACATAAAAAAACTTACGTTGAGTGAAATCCTAACGTAAAATTTTGAACTGACGGCAACCCACGGATTTATCGGGCGCACCATAAATCCGCTGGCTTCAGTTTGTTTTCTTCACGCCAAACTGACCGCGCATGCGCTTAGTCAGTCGTAGTTTAACCGCCATGGCGTCAGGACGTGAAATAACTGAACAATTTATAGCAAAATAGCTTGAAATATGAAGATTCGTCCATTCTCAAATGGTTACGCCAGTCACTCGGTTTCAGTGACAACTTATTTATAGAAATTAATATGAGATAACTGATATTTCTTTTTTAACCATTTTTTCTTTCAGTTTTTTTTTTCGTTTTTCTATCGATTAAACGGCTACAAGTAGCAGCCGTCATAAGTAAAATATCCTGTTCAGAATCAGAATTCTTTTTTTTAAGTTACGCGGTGAGAAATTTGCTAGCCAGATACAGCACGCGACTATCGAAAAACGAAGGCCGGTTTTAAGCCAGTGAGTGGGGAAATCATTTTGAACTGATCAATTTTAACTGATCAGTTCTAAACGTCAGTTCAACTGATCAGTTTAAACTGACCGTGAATGGCGGGCTTTAGTCAGGGCGAGTAGGTAGGTAGCTAGCTGGTCAATGTGTCGGTAAAGGAGCAATCTCAAAATAACAATTTAAATGATGAGTAACACCTATTACATGATATACATACCTTATTGTACTCCTTATTAAAAGTGCTTCTTAAACTGTTGATTTTTTAGTAACAGAATCAATATTTCAATTTTTATCTCGCTTGCGCAATATCTGCAACAGCTCCTCCAATGCAGACAATCTTTTGTGTTTATTTTTATAAAACTTGTCGTTTGTTTTCCACAAACATTAACACTCGTGGTATTTTTCTATAAATTCTTCAGCTATTGCACGTGCTGAAGCCATGGCGGTTCAACTAAGACTGACAAAGCGCATGCGCGGTCAGTTTGGCGCGATGAAAACAAACTGAAGGCAGCGAATTTATGGTGTGCCCGGTAAATCCGTGGGTTTAAACGTCAGTTAAAATTTTTACGTTAAGATTTCACACTCACGGTCAGTTTTTGGATGTACGTCTGTTTCTGGATGTACGCCGTTATTAGAGGTTGTAATTATATAGTTTGTGCAAATAAAGTAGATAAGTTAAAACTACATAATTTTTTGAGTTTTGTTTCTAAAGAAAATACAAAAAATAATAAACCATCACCTTAAAATTCAACTTCAAATTCTTCTTTGTCCAAGTTTTCAAAGAAATTCAAATCGAGAACACTTTCATCGTAAATTATATCTTCAGAAGAATTCAAATCGTTTTTCAAATCTAACATTTTTCTATATATGTTAAACACCAAATTAACAAATTATTAACAAATGGTTAATAAATGTTAACCACCGGCACATTTAATTCCTTCTTGAAAACAAGTTATTTCTGTGTCCTCGGAACCATTAGTGTTTAATCCAATCACAAAGCATATGAATGAATTTTTAATCAAATAAAGTGACAGCAATATCCATGCGTTGCAAATCCATTGACAAACAGTTTCAAGTGGAGCAGCTTTCATGTTACAAGCTTTTGTAAATTCATGATTGTCAGCTGAAAGCCATTCAGTGTACTGCTCAGTAAAAGACGATTTCAATATTGTTCCAGCTAACGTCAACAGCTTGGATTAGACCAGTGCATCCTGGGGCAATCACTGCCATGTCCGTTTTAAATTGCTTCAAATAAAATTTCGTATCATCAGAAATATGATAACGAAAACCATCACAGACTAGAAGTTTTTTGAAAAAAGTAATTTGTCACAAAGTTAGAAGCAAAAATCTTTTAGTTTTCTTTTTTCTTTTGTTTTTGTATTGTTGTTCGTCAAAAGTCCGTTCTTTTCAAGTCGAATTCTTTCAAGAAGCAAAAATGGTTTGCATTTAAAACCATTGGCTTTGGCACACAACATCACTGTAATACGCATTTTTTCGTGCCCAGAAGTTTTGATTGCTACCTGTTACATCCCAACAGAGTCCAGAGTTGTATCCGAGATCATATCCAACTGAACTGCAGTTTCATCGCAAGAATATATGAAACCCAGGTCATATTTGTTTTTAATTTGTTGTTTTTTGATTTACAGAACAAATCCCGAATTTTCGGTATTACCACATTAAAGGCGGGTGCGGGTATTAGTACCCGTCTCGCCGACTGCTGTCTATCAGCGGGCCGGGTATTAGGACCCGTTTAAAAGTACGTGCGTTAAAAGCGGGACAAGGTATTACAACCTGCAAACCTGCTTAAAAAAGGCATATAGCCATAAAGGAGTAATGAATTTAGTATTTATTTTCGAGATTATTGATTATTTAGCATATTTAATCCGGATATCGCCCTGCAATAAAATATTACCACTCATTCTTTGTGTTCCATAAACATTTGTTAAATTATTTCATTTTACAACTTACACAGTATTTAAGGTTTATTGTTTGTCATATTTTGGGTCTTAAACCAATTTATTATTCTCACCCTCCCCTACATTTATCTGTATATAAACGGCCTATCTCGTCAAAATAAATCAGTTTGTAGTACCACTATTTCAATGCAACAATATTTCATTAAAAGTTTAAAAAAAGCACATATATATATATGTGATGATTTGTCGCAAATTTCAAGCGATGCAGAGATTCCCGAATTTGATAGCGATAGTGACGAGGAGAAATTGATTCGACCAAGAAGAAACAAAGCCTTGCCAGTACCTTCTAGCGACGAAGAAAGTGATGGTGAAGTATTGGACTGGTCGGAAAGTGATAATGTGCCAATTATCGAAGATTTCTTAGGACAAAGTGGGGTTTTCGTGATGCCAAATAATTCAGAAAATGTAATCAATGTAAATTGATGTGGTTCAGTTATTTATTGGAGACGATTTATTTGAATATATGGCGACAGAAACAAACCGCTACCATGCACACAGAATGAACATTTATTTAGAGATCGAGTCCGTAAAGTGGAAAGATGTATCTGTGATAGAACTAAAAAAAATGCTCGGATTGCTTCTACTAATGGGAAGAGTACGTAAGGATACGAGGGATAAATACTGGTCGACAGATGAAACAATCGAAACTCCAATTTTTCCTCAAATAATGAGCAGGAATCGATTTAGGCAAATATGGTATTCATGGCATTTTTCCAATAACGATGACAAAGATGATAGAGATCGCCTTAAAAAAATCCGCCCCATTATTTCATACATATTACCCAAATTACAAGAAGTTTATAAACCACAGAGAGAATTGTCCTTAGATGAAAGCATCATGCCATGGAGAGGCCGTCTAGCATTCAAGGTCTACAATGCTTCAAAAATAACGAAATATGGTATTCTCATAAGAATGGTTTGTGAAGCGAAAACCGGCTACATATGTAATTTCCGAATATACTGTGGTAAAGGAAATCGACTGCAACACACAATTTTGAATCTTCTTCAGCCATATGTAAACTTATGGCATCACATATATATGGACAATTATTACAATAGTGTGGACACTTGTGAAAAACTTCTACAATATAGATTTCGGAGTTGTGGCACTCTTCGCATAAACAGAGGCCTTCCTCTCTGTTTAAAAAACGCGAAATTGAATAGGGGGAATCTATGTTTCGTCGGGGACAAAACATTTTGTTACAATGTTGGCAATCAAAAAGGCCTGTGCGTATGATTTCGACTATACATTCAGCTGATATTGTAGAAAGCCATAATATTCATTGGGCCACAAAAGAAAAAAACTGGAAACCAATATGCGTAGTGGATTACAATAAATTTATGAAAGGTGTAGATCGCGCCGATCAATATTTAGCATATTATTGGATAGTACGTCGTACGAAGAAATGGACAAAGAGCTGTGGTGTTTATTGTCAACTGTACACTATTTAATGCTTTTAGAGTGTATACAACATTAAATCCTCATTGTAATAAAAACTACAAAATATTTTTACATAATGTGGCAAAAGAGTGGATAAGCGAACCAACTACGGAAAATGTAAATGAAGAGCATCCTGTTCCTGGTACATCAGATACACCCAGAAGGGATGACCCTCCAGGAAGGTTGTCAAAGCATACCAGAAAGTATAAATTAGTTAAACTAATTACAGGCGGCATAAAACTTAAACCCCAGAGACAGTGCCGCGTTTGTGCCGCGCATAAGAAGAAAAGTTTGACATATGTCATATGTGCCAATTTTACGAAGTGCCTCTTCACAAGGCAGATTGTTTTTTTAAATTCCATACTTAGTATTAGTGACTGGTTTTATTACATAAGTTTAAAAACGACAAAACATTTTATTTGTTTATAAATTTTTTGCCCTTCCGTAAATAGTCAACAACTTTACGTACACCTGCGCATCCACCATTACGAATCCATCCGGAGCATCCACCATCAGGATCAGCGATCCTGACTCAACTCCCTAAAATTTGTCGTCAAAATTTTGAAAATATTTGCTTTTCAAAAAATTGTATTGTAGCTTACAAAGAACCTAAATCATCCCCTATTTTACCCCCTTCAGGAATGATATTGCAAAAAACGATGAAATACGTATTTTTTTAATTTCTTACCAAAAACCTAAATATTAATTTTCATCTCCCTAACTTGAAAATGTTCGGTTCCTCATACATCCCCTCTTTCATCCCTTTCAGGGTTTTTTTAGAAAAAAGTATCTCAGGGTGCAATCAGAAGTCCTTTCTCAGGGTGCAATCGTTCAAATACCCAACTTTTGATAAAAAAAGGCCTTGAAAATTACACCCGCTACGCAGCACAGTTTCATATCTTAGGATACCCGCTCAAAATGTGTTAAAATGGGCTGACAGTGATACTGTAGTGCGCCGTCGAACAGTGAAACGATTTCTTTTCATGAATTTTTGAAGCCAACCTCTGCTTGCAGAAAAATTTTGCGCTTGTGAACTAACTTTCTCAGTGCTGTTGGCAGTTTCATGAACTTTTTCTCATACAAAACTTTTGCCCGTTGCATGATTCATTTACATGTTTATTCATATTCATTTACAACAGTTAAACGTTGTTCACGTTGTTGTGAAAAATTTCTGATTTAAATTGTGCATAAAGATCAGAATCTTGTACTTTCCGTCCACCACCAGTTAATCGAAATGTCTTGCTGGCCGCAGACGTTTTTAGAAGCATTGACTTTTGCTTACGCCATTCCTTGACCTAAAGTTATGAGTGTACCTATTCATTTAAAAAAGAAAGACTGTACTCGTAGTTGACGCGTGATTCTGTGAAATGAAGCCTGTTTGCTACTGGCCGATTTACTTCTTTTTGCGCAGCAGTAATTGAAGCTAATTTTAAATCAAAGCAATATTTCCTCTTTGATGCATGTTTATCATGCAACAGTTTCATCAATTTCATTTGATTCCATCAGTAATTTTGACGACAATTTCACAAAGCGTATAAAATAGTATATCGTGCAACAAGGGCGGTAAGTTGTCAATTGCTCACAAGAGCGAAATTGGGCGCACGAACGAAGTGAGAGGGCTCATTCGCTTGAGAGGGAAATTGACTTTACCGCACGAGTTGCAGATAATATTTTTTATTACTCATGCGAGGGGACATATCTTACAAGGGTCCAGGGGCCATAAAAAATAGAAGAAAAAATGAAGAATTTGCTTTTTTAATTGTCTCCGGTGGTGTGGATTTGTCATAAGAACTCTCATCAATCTACGGTACCAGCATTTACTCTCATTTTAAAACGTTTTCTTGAATTTTATTTATTAATCAAAATAGTCACTTTCACTTTAATATCGAGGTTTGGATTGTTTTTATTTTATTTATTCAATTGTTTTTCTTAATGTACGATTAACATTAGTGTTTATGTACGTGTTTATGTATGTACGATTAACATTAATGTACGATTAACAACGATTTTTTTTAATTTACGTGCGTTAACAAAGTTATGTGGTATTAATTGAATTTACAAAAACAGCCATTTGTCGCACTAAACAACGGGCGCCAAGCTAGTACTATATACCAGTTGGTTATTAATCTTAGGTATTTCACTGTGCAGAATTCTTGAAACTAAGGATATAAATCCTCTAATGAACAGCGCACTGTTTATTATTTACTTCAATTTTTAAGTGCGCCGTCTATTAGAGGGCGTTTATTAGAATAAATACGGTATGTAGAAAAATACGGCAATTACAAAAATCTTATGTATACTTATAGACTTATCATACCACTCCCCAGTGGGGTAAAATTATATTAATTCATCATGTTTATTTATGTTAGGTTCTAAAGCTTCCCATACTACCACAGATACACTATCAATAGGGCTACTCTCTAGTTACTTGCATCTCCTCTTATTTAACTTACACTCCGCAGCCCTCTTCCTCGACATAAAGAATTTTCTTTCCTCATATTACCTTTTGAATATCCACTCATATCTTTATTACTAAAGATATCTCTATCTTCTATTTATGGGGAATCTTCTACGAGGAAAACCCATACAAAAATGGGTTATTATATAAAATACAATAATAACTAATTATATTTAAAATTAGTTGTGGTATATTTTTTAAAAATAACTGCCTTCCAAATTTTGACAACCCTGATATTGTAAAATACTCCGACAATATCACCATCATCATCCACGCTAAAACTTTCTAAAGAAAAGCTTTCAAAATCAGTTAGATTGTAGATTGTAGATATGGTGGTGACGACTTGTACTGCGACTTTTATAGATCTATTGTACCCCACCCTCTTCCTCTAAGCGATGGTGTACTAACTCATTTAGAGCGCCTCCTCAAATCCTGATTCCTTTAGGAATTTCAGGAGCTGGATGGGATTCAAGGCCTGCAGCTCCTCTGTGTTCAAGTAGGGAGCCCCGAGGTACATCTGTCTCTTGCGGAGCAGTGCTCTGCAGTCTTTGAGCAGATGTATGGGGATTTCCTCTGCTAAGCCACAGAATCTGCATCCGTCATCCTCCTCCAGGCCTAGTGCCTTCAGATATTTCCTAAGTCTGCAGTGTCTCGTCAGGACTCCTGTCAGAATTCTAAGCTTGTTCCTGTTTAATTTTAGTCAAGCTTTTGTTCTTTTCTGATTAAAAGATTCCAGCATCACTTTGGACTGCCTTAGCACTGGAAGTTCTTTCCAGGTTTTCATCCATTGTTCTCTTGTTTCTTCATCTAAACTTTTGTGGATGGTGTTCACACTCATGCCGCAATAGGGTTCCGGACCTATAACGGGACTGCTGGATCCCTTGTTTGTTAGGTAATCGGCTTCTTCGTTTCCGCCTAAACCAGTGTGTCCTGGTACCCAGTATAGCGTTACTTTGTTACCTTTTCCAAGCTTGCTTAGGTTCCCCACACAGTCCCATACCAGTTTGGATCTGATGGTGTAAGAGCTAATGCCCTTAATGGCTGCTTGGCTCTCTTGACAGGATAGCAATTCGTTTTTACGATAATTCCAGTCGAGGTTAAACTGTGCACAGCTTTCGATTGCGTGTACCTCTGCTTGGAAGATATTTGGGAATGTTCCCATGGTACGAGGTCACTCACTAAACACTCCCGCACCAGTACCTTCTATTGTCTTGCAACCATCTGTATACTACTTGATAGCATCTTGCTCTATGTGGTAGGCAGAGGATTCGTCGCTCCAATCGGCTTTACTACTACACATTGCTTTGTAATTTTTCTCGATGTGGTATTTGCATACCATTTCGTCTTTTGGTGCTTCCAGCCAGGGGATCTTGGCAGCGAGGCTGTTTCGGTCTCTGCTCCCGATTATTTCACCTCTACCTATTCCTTCCTTGCTGAACCTTACAATCTCCGATCTAGCTACCCTTTCCATCACAAGGTGCAGCGGAGTCAAATCCGGCAGCAGCTCCATTGCTGCTGTCGGACACGACCCCATCGCCCACGTGATGCAGACACACGCCTGTCTTTGAAACTTCTCAAGCTGTTTCCTAATAGAGGCCAGCTTGGTTCTACTTCCCCACGCATCTGCCCCATAAGTGATTGCAGGTCTCACTATCATGGTGTACATCCATCGCAGGATTGTGGGGTTACAACCCCACGTTTTTCCCGCCAGATTTCTGCACACCATTAGGGCGCGTTTGGTTTTACCTTCCGCTGCCTCAGCGTGTCTACTTCATAGGAGTTTGGTATCTAGTATGATACCCAGATACTTTATCTCCTTCAAACTTAGTTGATCTAAACCATTTCTTGTCAGTTGTTTGTCTCCTCCTGCAGAATCTCTTACAACTCAACGTCTGGCTAGGCCCTATCGCAGTTCATTAAAATGAATAACTCTTAAAGTTACACATAAATACATATGAATGATCGTAAGGGCGAAATTATTCGAAGATCTAAGAATTTTTACTCCCATACTTATTGGAATCATTATTGCCGTATATGAATTCAATTATAAATACAGGGATTTTCAACAGCTACATAATAATGTTGTTTTATAATACGGAACATAACCTGCAAACTTCTTTATGATGTGTCAAAGTCAAAACTTCAGTCAAGGCTTACATTTACATCGTGGTGAAACGAACGAGCAATGTTTGGAAATCGTTAAATTTTACAACCAAAATTCTGAGTCACTAGTCGCAACTTTATGAGCGCTTACTCCAATTTTTGGTCGAAATAATCGTCCCAGCAGAGTAGCTGTAATTGCGATGGTGAATAAATTTGAATCAACATATTCACTATTGAATATTCTTGTGCCAGAGAGACAACGCACCGGTCAAAGAACTGAAAATATTGCAGCCGTAAGAGCTTCAGTTCAAAATGAACTAAACAAAACAATTCCACGCCGTTCACAAGAATTTAATATTTTTCAGTCCATATTATCGCGAATTTTGGGTAATAATCTCCAGCTACACCCTCACAAGATCAAATTAACCCAAGAACTGAAACCTATGGATCATTTAAAGCGCCGAAACTCATCTGATTTTTTTCTCCAAAAGTATGAAGAAAATCCTGAAAAATTATCTTAAGCGATCAAGCTCATTTTGTCCGAATAGCTTTGTCAATAAGCTGATTATGCATTATTGGAGAGCAACAAACCCACATGTGCTTCATGAGACTACATTTCATCCACAAAATGTGAGCGTGTGCTGTAAATTTTATGCCGGAGGTGTGATAGGGCCGTATTCTATCGTCTATGAAAATAATAGCCATGTTATGATCAATTGACTAGTTTTTGACAATAGACTATTTTTGGCCCGAATTGGATGGACTTGACATCACAGATATGTGGTTCCCACAAGATGATGCCACAAGCCACAGAGCTGGTCAAACAATTGATTTATTCAAAGGAACATTTGATAGTCGTTTAATCTCGAGAAATGGCTACCTCGCTCATGCAATTTGACGCCGTTGGATTTTATCTTATGGGGTTACATTAAGTCGAATGTTTATGCCAACTATCCAACAATGTTAGGGGAGCTCGGGAACAATATCGAACGCAAAATTGCTAACATTCCGGCTAATATGTGTGAAAGTGTGATTAATAATTGGATCCAAAGAATCAATGTCATTTGATCGGTCATATGACCGACGCCGAATTTCATACTTAATTGTAACATGTGTTCTACATATGGAATAAATTTCACCCCGATATCTCAATTATTCTATGGTTTATTCAAATAGCAAAATGTCATGTCCTTATTGAAAAACCCGGAAGTAATAATATTTAGCAACGCTCACGGGAGGAGTAGGTTTATATTAGTTTATATAAGTACCTTAAAGAACTGAATTAAGATTGATTACAGGAATTTGTTATCTCGATAACCTTCTGCACATTCCCTGCAATAAACGATGCTAAAAATACTTTTAGTATAAACTTTTCCAAAACATAATAGTTCATCCTGTCCAAGACAGTCTAGAAAAGTCAATAAAATCAATGTTTTACATATTTATAATCAATTTAATTATTGCCCATTGTAATAAATGGAAACAATTTCTGGAATGTGATATTCTTTCCTTATTTCTCCTATTGTATAAATAGACTATAAAATATCTTCAAGGAAAATGACATTGAATGTGAATACGGAAATCATTACACAAAATTATCATATTGCAAACAATAATTTTCACTTTTATAGTAAACGATAAAGAAAAACTTTATAATATCGTTATCCTGATCGCTGTACAAGTTTTTCCCTTCATTTTCATTTCGGAGATTACATAGTCACTTTCACCCCCATACACCCCGGAGTTAATGGACTCGAAACTGTTGTAAGCGTTCTGATTTTACAGAAAGCATTTAACTACACTTTGCGAAAACATTTTGCAAATGTCACCTAATGAATTGCGCGAAATTCTTTAGAAATTAATGCTTTTACAATATTTTCTTTTATACATAAACTCGTTTAATTCGTTTCCCCGCCATAAAAAAAACATTAATTGCTTTTTAATGAAAAACAAGTGATAATCTTTGATATTTATTATATCACTAATTCTCTCTCCATTAAAAGTAAATTATAATTTTTATAAGTGTGGGTAAACAATATTAGTCAGATAAGGAATTTTCTTTACATTAAATTATAACCTAACCTTTTCACTTATTACATGTTACAAGTAATTTATGATATCCAGAATATACTAAATATATGACGATCTGGTTCTGTTTGTACTAGAATTAATCAAGGAAGTGACGAGCGATATCTTCAACTTCTTGTTTCTTACACCAAATCGAAACGATAGCATACAGCATTTTCGCAATGCTTACACAACGTAGCACACAAGCCATATGATGTGCAGTTTCCAGGTTGACTGTACATCGCAATTTGATTGCAATAAGTCTGTATGCTTATCATTCATTTGGCTTTTACCACTTACTGCACGGCCCAATGTAGGTAATTTGCTAGACTCAATGGATCGTCTTTAATGGAGGTAATTTGCTAGACTCAAATGGACTCGTTTTATTTTTGAGACGAATCCGGATTGTATTTAATATGATGGAGGCGAAAGTTGGAATATGAAGATTGTGTTAAAGAACACATAAAAACTTATTACAACATATTTTATCCATTATTCATAGCAACAAAATGTAGTTTAATAATGTCTACATAAACTTGACAAGAATATGTCGATAAGGGCGACAAGACTTCTATCCAATAATCAAATATTTAGTCCATAAGACTTAATAGGAACAATTTCCTCACATTATAAGAACCCTTTGATCACGTAATATTATATATTAATAGGATTCCGTTTAAGGTTCTACACAGGGCACAGGTAAATCTATAATTTGTTGTGAGAAAATAGCCCGGGTGGAATTAGGGCCTTATAAATTCTACCATGCTACGCGGCCGACCCCCTAGGAACATAGCAGGCGAATCCTGCGGCCCACGGGCCGCGAATCCTGTTTATTAACGGTTTGGGAATTGCCGGCCTCCGTTTATTGCTATATTATGCACCGTATAATCTGCACACTTGCTAAATACTAGACTACACCACGGCGATAACTCGAATGCCGGCCTTGAGGCCTGCTATGCCCAAAAGCTAACATATGTTTCCCAACTATTCGAATACATGAATACACCTTTATGGAAATAGACTTGCTTTTATTTGTTCTACATAATAAAACACATTGATGTAATGGATTGGGTTTTCAATGATTGTCGGCGGCTGTTTCTTATTTTTGTATACAATGTATTTATAGAAAGTGATTGATTTACTGGATAACAAATACAATTAACAATTCCTGATGTACAAATGCTCCTGTCACCGCTATATATGTAGTGACATCACGTAAAAACAACATGTGTGTTGTCTGCCAAGTATATTGACGATATATATTTTTTTAAATTAATTGTAGGGAATTCAGCCAAATAAAGTTTAGTTGCAAGGTTAGGTTGTGTTAGGTTATTAAGCTAATATTAAACTATACAGTGTGGTGTTAAAGTTTGGAATCAAACCAATAATTTCTTTATTATTATTATTATTTTTGGGATAATCGCTCAGTCCCGTCAATTTTAATTTCCAGAATAATAATAAAAGTTATGACGTAAATAAAAATTCGTGACGTCATTGGTGTTTGCGCTATGACGTCATCGACATTTTTAAAAAATGGCAATCCCCATTTTTTATTTTCCAATTGGATAGACCTTTTAGTTGTCTAAATGGTGGTGTAAAAATGTTAGATTAGAAAAATTTCGAAAAAGAAAACGATTTGAATGTTAACATAACTTTGTTACATGGGTTTGTAACAAGAAAATCTTAATATTCAGCAACGTCCTCACGTCCTCAAAAAAGTCGGTTCTACTTAAAAAAATACACCTTTTCATAAGCTCTCTTTTTTCTCTCCCTTTTTTAAATTGCGATTATCACTTGTTTCGTTTGTTTGTTTGCTATTTGCAAATTAAATGTCATATTTATTTCGTAAACGACATGTCATAAAATTATTAAGATTTTCTTGTTGTACAAACCCATTTTTCTAAACTGGCTAATGTCGTTTTTCATAAAATTCAAATCAGTTCTTTTCGAAAAAATTTCTAATGTAACATCAAAATTTGTACACCACCATTTAGACCAGTGGTTCCCAACCTTTTGAAAAATTGTACCTCCTAAAATGAACTGCTAAAAATTACCCCTCTCCTTTTTAGGGTTCCGTACCGAAAACGGAACCCTTATAGGATCACTTTTTTGTCCCTCTGTCTGTCTGTCCGTCTGTCTGTCTGTCAAGACCATTTTTCTCAGGAACGCGTAGAGGTAACAAGTTGAAATTTGATCAAATTGATTAAGATGAAATACTCGGGTCTGCGGTCTATTTCAGCTGTGAAAAAATCAAATTTGTAAGTCAACGCGATCAAAAGATATGACCGTTTTTGTTTCATATTTTGCGATTTCACAAGGGAATCAAAACTTGTAGGGTACTTCCCGTTGACCTATCATGAAATTTAGCAGGAAGCGGTGTCTTACAGCACATGTAAAGGGAAAAATCTGAAAACCGTAAATATGTAGTTTAATTACAAGAAAAATGCGAATTTACTATTAGAAACTTATGAAAATAAACTAATGTGTTGCGTGGTATTGTCAGGCAACAGAAGCATATGGATTGCATACAGGTAGGTCCTCCTCGGTTATGTCCTCCTTCGTTAGGTTCGAAGGTTAAAAAGTATGTGTTGGCACCAAGCTGTTTATTCTGAATTTTCTTTGTTTATATTCGTTATGCATTTCGTCACGTACGCTCTATATACATAATATATACAGGGTATATATTATGTCTAACTTTTGCTTGTTTATAACCGACATGCGACATACTCAAGTCCCGTAACATCCTGTATATATTATATTTCGTCTAATTTTTCTTTTTTTGCGAGGTATTGTCAGGCAACAGAAGCATATGGGTTGCATACAGGTAGGTCCTCCTCGGTTATGTCCTCCTCGGTTAGGTTCGAAGGTTAAAAAGTATGTGTTGGCACCAAGCTATTTATTCTGAATTTTCTTTGTTTATATTCGTTATGCATTTCATCACGTACGCTCTATATACATAATATATACAGGGTATATATTATGTCTAAATTTTGCTTGTTTATAACCGACATGTGACATACTCAAGTCTCGTAACATCCTGTATATATTATATTTCGGCTAATTTTTCTTTTTTTGCGAGGTATTGTCAGGCAACAGAAGCATATGGGTTGCATACAGGTAGGTCCTCCTCGGTTATGTCCTCCTCGGTTAGGTTCGAAGGTTAAAAAGTATGTGTTGGCACCAAGCTATTTATTCCGAATTTTCTTTGTTTATATTCGTTATGCATTTCATCACGTACGCTCTATATACATAATATATACACGGTATATATTATGTCTAAATTTTGCTTGTTTATAACCGACATGTGACATACTCAAGTCTCGTAACATCCTGTGTATATTATATTTCGTCTAATTTTTCTTTTTAATCTACATATACTTAAATCACGTACGCCCTATATTTTTTGGTAGTCAATTGCCCAAAAGCAGTAAATTGAACAATTGAATGTTAAGAGTATCGAAATAGATCTAGAAATAGTTAATATATTAGTTTATATTAGATCTAAAAATAGTTAGATCTTAATATAAGTTACTGAAAAAGTGTAATACTCAAATAAAATTTTCTTTTTATAAGTTTAAAAATATTCGCGTTATTTAAAAAAAAGTACCCTGTATACCTTTATTCAGGGTATATAGGTATACAGGCAAAATTGAGCAGTAAAAACAAATAGTGAAGTTCCAGAACCCTTATACACTCATAGTGAATGGGGGATGTATGGTAATAAAATATAGGGTGAATTCCATCGTACGACAGCGACATCTTGAGGTTATGCTTGCAGCGGTACTAAGATGCTCGTGATTTCAGGAGGGCCACTTGTCAAGTTAACTGAATGTGCTTGCTACGTCCTCCACAAAAAAAAGATACCTTCCTTACAAATTTGTATGGAACCCTCGGTGCGCGAGTCACAACTCGCACTTGGCCGGTTTTTTTTTAGAGCTAAGTGAAAAAAAGTTTTTATTGGTTTAGGCTAAAAAAAAAAACAAAATAAAATAATCTTATGATAAAACGTAGTTTTATTATAGTTATAATTTATAATACATATACATTATAATTATAAAATAAAACTATAAATCCCTCAGAAGGCAACGGGAAACCACTGAAGCAATATCCCACGAAAAGTCACATATAAGTTACAACTAGCACGGCCCTCAGTCTCCGGCTCATCGAGGGTGCTAAGAATCCCAGGAAGTAAAACAAAGAAAACACATCCAAATCGGGACATGGAATGTCCACAGCCTTTACGAAGCAGATAAACTCGCAAATACCATCAGAGAAATAAAAAGATTGAACATTGACATTCTTGGAGTAAGCGAAACATTCTGGCCAGGTTCAGGTAAAAGCCCAAAGGTCAACCCAATTTCAATTAAAAAATTAGAACCTTGCTGTTATACCAAATACAAACAAAACAATGCTCTCTATGAACATCATATAGGTGTATGCTCTAACTTCGGAATCGAGTGAGAATGAAATCGAAGAATTTTATTCCCAAATCTCCGAATTATTACAGCACACAAAATCGATGATGAAACTGACCATGATTATAGGGGATTTTAACGCAAAAGTTGGATCTCATAAAATAGATGGAATAGTTGGTGCGTTTGGACTAGGAGATAGAAACGAAAGAGGAGACAAATTAATACAATTCTGTCAGGAAAAGAACTTCAAAATTAGCAATACTTGGTTCCGGCTCCCGCCCAGAAGACTATACACCTGGAAATCTCCACAAGACAACCAACAACATAAGGTACGTAACCAAATCGATTACATACTAATAAATAAGATTTGCTTCAGCAATAAACAGAGCATGGACATATCCAGGAGCTGACGTGCTTTCAGATCACACCCCATTGAAAGCGAAACTCAGAACTAAGATTAACCAAACAAAAAAATGATATTGAACAACTGAAAAATCCAAATATTCAACAAAATATTTCAATGAAACAACAAGTTGAACGAGCTTAATTGTCAGAACATAAGCAATCTGGAATTGAGTCAAACAGCCGAAATTTTAAAAAGCGCATTAAAGAAGGAAGTTCTTTTACTAGAAGATATCAGCCTAAAACTAAATGGATAACTGACGGAATCCTTGAATTAATGTACGATAGACGAGTCTACAAGAATAAAGATGGTGCAAAGTACAACAGTTGACAAAGAATCATAAGATCCAAAATTCCACAAGCAAAAAACACCTGGCTTGAACAAGAATGCTCGGAGATAGAAAGGCTCCAAAACGTGCGCGATGATTTTAACTTACATAAAAAGATAAAAGAGGCATCAGGCATTTACAAAAAAACACGAATATGCTATGCGATAAAAACAACAAATTGATAACTGGTGCTGAAGAGAAGTCTGATGTTTGGGTGCACTGCATTAACAAGCTATTTGAAATTATGCAAAAAATACGCTCTTCATAAGAAATTTCTTGAAATTTTTATTGTACCCCTTGCAACAACGCAATGTACCACCAGGGGTACAGGTACAGGTTTCATGTACCCTAGGTTGGGAACCTATGATTTATAGAATTAAAATGTCTATCCAAATCGAGAATACCAAATGGGGGTTGCCATTTAAAAAAAATGTCCATGACGTCCCCACACTAATGAAGTCACGAAATTTTTCTTACGTCAAAACTTTGTATTTTGGAAAATAAATTGACGGGTCCGAGCGATTATCCCAAAAACAGTAAATAATGAAATTATTGGTTTGATTCCAAACTTTAACACCACCCTGTATATAAAATGTAGTAGTATCAAAGAAACGAAACTGTTTCTTTAATTTGATTCCTTTTTTTTAAATTCCTTTAAGCTTACACATACATGTGTAGCCTGACCTCATCTAGTCTTGCCTTGTTTGGTTTTGTCCGGGCGTATCGGGTTTTGTCCGACCTTTGTCCTGTCTTTTTGTCTGAAATTACCCGGCCTTTTCTGGTATTGTTTGGTCATGTTAAGTTGACTTGGTTAGTCTGTTGTCTTATCTAATTTTCTTGGGTTTTGTGCAGGACTGTTTTGCTTAGTACTTAAACTACTGAGTTTTAAAAAATAATAATCATTAACAATAAATGGATCCACTTTAAGCTATACATAAAATTACGAGACAATTATTTATTTTAAATATGATGCAACAAAAATAATTGTTTTAATTTAATATCATTATAGCAATAGTTTTGTTTTGTATTATTTGTAAAATATGACTTTTACTATTTCATATATAAAATAGGAGCAAAAATATTTAGATAATTATTTTATTGTGTGAAGCAACGTTTTTTGAAACGAATGGCATAATTATAGTCAACCTGGCTTAAAATTACTAGACAAGTAAGAGTATGCAACTCTTGAAATATCTTATATTTAGTATTATAACGGTTGCATTGTGTTAAACTAGTGGCAAGTTTGTGGAGGAAGTTATTCAAAATATAATCTTGACTTGGGTTAGTGGCTATGTTTACAACCTATGTTTGCAAATTACAAAGGATAAACAATGTTGATATGTTAATTTAAGTCGAGATATTAAATACGTACTTGGCTATATGATTATAATATAAGTTTGTTATTCTATTCCTGAATATGTAACAAATACATGATTAAACAAAATCATATAAAATACTCACATGATTTATTAATAATAAATGAGCAAAAAGAAACAGCTATTTCCAAAATATCAACTTGTCAATCTTGTCAATCAACATTTATTTAGTGTTTTTATCTTTATACAATATATTCTGCGAGAATATTTCTAGAAAATCAAAATCATTCAGAAATATATAATGAGAAAAGCAGTGAGAAAACTTTATAAAATCACTTAAGTTTTCTGGAAACGTGTTGTAGTCAGTGACAGTTCAGTATTATCTAATAACAAAACACTACATATGTTTGGCCATATGACTGTTCCTCAGTCAACACATGAAGGTGAATCCCATTACTGATAGCTGAATGTGAAATTACTGTCGTTCACCGTCTCTACAATTATGTTTTTTTCAATCTTAGGCAATGGTAGTGTCCATTCGTCTAATTATGGGCCGGTTAGCATTCTAGTCGGTGAATTGTTGTCGGTCAACGTTCGGATTTATATTATAATTTTATTTTATAATATAATTATCCTTTATTGGCATAAATGTAAATACACGACCGTTCGTACATAGTGTGAAAAGAATAGAACAAAAAATAAAACAAAGAAAACAACAACAACAAAAAAGACACCAGAATGAAACGGAAAATAAAAATATCCAAATTAATACAGCAAAAAATAAACAGTTCAGAAGTTCTTAGATCCTAAAAACAAAAAAATTATAATTTATATTTTTAATTAATTTATAATTTATATTCCTTAAGACCGAGCAACGTGTTTTTCAAACTCAATTTGATCTAAATATGAACACGTTTCAGCCTTCTTCTTCATGTTTAAATGCGAATACAAAATCCTCAAGTTGAATAATTTACTACATGAATGTGTTGTTTGCATTGTATTTAGTTTTATATTAATTTTTTGTCGTTAAATTTGGAAAATTATTGTTAATTAAATACGGAGGAACTGTGTTTTTAATTAACCATAATTTTTGTTGGTGACGATAGGACAATTATTTGTCTGATCTTTAGGACAATTATTTGGCTGGTTCTATCTGCTCTTTTCTGTTTTTCTGTTTTTAAATAACAATAATCTTCGAAATTTGACAACATAAAATAAATATAAAAATAAATAGAAATGGTGAAACCATCCTATATTATAAATAATCATACAAACTTAAAACAAACGGAACACAGCCAGATTATATAAATATATTCAGCCTTTCCGGAGCTCTATAACAATTATTTGAGTCTTTTTAGGACTACCAAAACAAATCTCACATGAAATTTCTAAGTTATCTTACAGCTTTCACTCTGCTTTCGTGGCACTCAACAAAAACCATAAAAATAACATTGTTTTTAAGATCATATCTTTCCGATACCTTAACTGGATAGCCATCTATGGACGCGTTTCGAGATTTATCTCTCATCTGCACAGCTTTACTTCCGTGAATAATAATTTGTAAACCACTTACTTGAAAACCCATGTGCTGTTTAGGGCTAGATGTTTATAATTTTGACATTTTGTGAGAGAGACATGAACTTAGCAGGTTATTGATTGAACTGATAAGATAGAATTGGTGAAACCATCCTACGTTATAGATAATTATAGAATAGATAATCATACAAAGCTGTAAGATAACTTACAAATTTCATGTGAGATTTGTTTTGGTAGTCCTAAAAAGACTCAAATAATTGTTATAGAGCTCCGGAAAGGCTGAATATATGTATATATTCAGGTTGCGTTCCGTTTGTTTTAAGTGTAAAAATAAATACATTGCGAGCAGCACATGTATCTAATAAATTATTCAAATTAGAGATTTTGTGTTCGGATATAGACATGCAGGAGAAGGTCACAGTGTGTTCATATTTACAGCAAATTTAGCATCTAAATTGAAAAGCACGTTGTTCGGTCTCGCTGAATTCAAAATTCATCGACAGAACGTTCACCGTCAAGTCACCGACTAAAATATTCATCGATCCACAATTAGTCGAATGGATAATTCACCGACCGTATAATGGCCTAAAATTGAAAAAAAAAATATATAATTGTAGAGTCGCTGAACTTTCTAATCAGGGAATTGTTGTCGGCGATCTTTCTGATAAGACTTAAAATTACTTTTCTTTAAAATTTTCTAACTATTTCAGCGAATTGTTTCTCAATGAAATTTCCTCAAAACCTACACTACTTTGTATAAATTTAATAAACAAATAAATCAAGCGTCATATCAGCCACTTATTTATAATATTTACCTAGTGATTTAACCCTTGTATAACTACCCAAAAAAAACCTCGCAGCCTATGCCACCCGGGTACCCCCCGTTAGTATAAGTACATTGTGAGTAAAAATAATCATATTGATTGGATCAATATTTAATTATTCATGTTCTAGTAAGGTATTCCTACCTGAATATAACAATTAAATTATATACAGTGGAAGTCCTAAAATGGTAATATGCATGAGATATTCCACCCAACACCGAACGTGCAGATGGCCGCTAGCTTTTTTACAATATTATGGATATCGGCGGTGTTGCTGCTCACGTTACCATGAAAATGATGATAACCTTGTAAAAAAAACTAACAAAAGCAGACTTTTCTACACCAGCTCTCAGGAGAACTAGGCATGCCAATGATAGAAGAGCGATTTTCTAATCAGCAAGTCATGCACAATCGTGAAAGTTATTATGAAAGACCAGTAAGAGGAGTGGTAACTGATAACAACAATCAACGAGACTCTAGTGGTAGAATAGTTATAAGTGGATCATGCTACATTTACAACGAGCCGCCTATTCAGAAGAGAAGAAAGACAAGGAAATCTAGCGTCGACTGTAATAAGCCACTTTGTGATCAGCACACACAAAATCACGGTACTTACGTATTAACGCCATCACCGCTACCTTTTTAAATTAATTTTAAAATATTCAACAAAACGTTCACCGACGGGCAGATTTGTAGATTTTGGTGGTGACTTGTACTGCGACCTTCTTAGATCTATTGTACCTAACCTATTTCTCTTATTTTCCTATAATCGTTGGTATACTTACCCATTCTTCCTCTAGTCCTAATTCCATTAGGAATTTTAGGATTTGGGTGGGATTCAAGGAATTAAACTCATCTGAGTTAAAGCAGTTGTCCCCAAGGTTCATCTGGCTTAAAGACCGCTGGGCACTGTTACATGCTATAAACTGCTATTGAGCCACATAATTTGCATATGTCATCTTCCTCTTGGCCTAGGGCAATGAGGAAGTCTGCAGTGTTCCGTCGGGACGCCTGTAAGATTTCAAAGCTCGTTCCTGTTTACTTTTAGGCAAGCTTTTATTCTTTTCTGGTTAAAATATCCCAGCATTACTTCGGATTGTCTTACCTCGTTCTGTGCAGGTTTTATTGTCCTCTAATTGCTTCATCTAATCTTTTATGGATGGTGTTACTAATAACGCACAAGAGGTGGCCCCACATATAAAGGGATTACTGGATCCCTTGTTTGCCAGCTGACCGTTTCCATCTATACCAGTGTGTCCTGGTACCCAGTATAGCTTAATTTTATTTTCTCTGCCGAGCTTGTTCAGCTTGCTCACACAATCCCATTCCTCTTTGCATCTGATGGTGTATGAGCTAATAGATTTGATGGCTACTTAGCTATCTGACAGGATAGCAATTCGTTTTTTTGCGATAGTTCCTGTCAAGGTTATATTGTGCGCATCTTTCGATTGGATGTACCTCTGCTTGGAAGATACTTGGAGTATCTTACATGCATTCAAAATATTTGGTACGACGTCCAAACATTCCTGCACTTTGTCTTCAAACCATCCGTATATCAATTGATAGCACATTTCTCTATGTGGTATGCTGATGATTCGTCGTTCCAATCGGCTTTACTTTTACACATTGCTGTGTAGTTTTTCTCGCTTGCTGAACCTTACAATCGCTGATCTGGCGGCCCCCTCAACGACGAGGTGCAACGGAGTCAGATCCAGCAGCAGTTCCATTGCTGCTGTCGGGAATGATACGACCACACCCGCGATGCAGACACACACCAGTCTTTGAATCTTCTCGAGATATCGCACATCTAGGCCGATGGACTTGACATAAATATACACGGACTAAGCGATGTGCAATGCACGGAGTCTGGCGAACATAGAATCAGAAACCGGCACAATGTCCTACGCAGGGTATCATCCTGATGAGGATGCATCCATACAAGGTACCAGTAAACATAATACAAGTATATGCACGTACGGCAGACAAAGAATCGTTCAACCAAGACTTGGATAAAGTTATTAAACCGATCACAAAATACGAAGTTATTGTTGTAATGTGCGACCTAATTGCAAAAATTGGAGAGGGAGAGGTAGCTGGAACAGTCGGCAAATTTGAGATAGACTGGTTGAATTCTACCAAAAAAGAAGAACTTATAATAACACCTCTTAACAACTTCCTCCACGCCGACTTTACACGTGGGAAACACCATCAGACGGAATATCGGGCATTGTTAGAAATCAGACAGATTACATAATGATTCGCAGGAGACTCAGGAATACCATCAAGTCAGTCAAAACATTTCCGGGGGCAGATATAAGATCAGACCATAACCCGGTAGTTGCCACGTTGCATGTAGGATTAAAAAGAACCATACCTAGTACTACCAAGGAGATGGTGGACCCTAAAAAGCTGAAAGATAGCGCTGTGTGTGAAAAGGTTAAAAGAGACATAAACAAGACGAAACAAATTAATGATAGGGGAATCAACCGAAACACTTAAAATACACAGAGCAGCACCGTGGATGAACAGTGCCAGAACATAAAGAAGGCACTAAAAAAGGTAGGGATTGAAGAACTAAAAGCTACAAGACAAAGAGACAAAAAACCGGATGACACAGGAGATATTGGACATGATGAGTCTGCGCCGGCAATGCAAGGACAATGGTATGCGTACCTTCAAAAGGAAACACAACGACATCACAAATAAATTAGGAAGAGCCAAAGAAGAATTGTTCGCAGACAAATGTTGAGAAATCGAAGAATTAGATAACAAATATGATTTATTCAATATGCACAAAACGATCAAAGAACTGTGTGGAAGGACTAAAACCCGCCAACCTGATATACTACTAAACAAAAACAGCAATCTGACCAACAGAAAACTTAGCAAGATGGTGCGACTATATTCAAGAACAATTCAACGATAATCGAACAACATTGACACAAACAGACTCTGAAAACACAGGCTCTAAAATTCTACAGGAAGAACTGGAATGCGCAATCAAAAATTCAAAATCCGGAAGAACAACTGGTTCTGACGAGATACCAGCTGAGTTAATAAATCTTATTAACGAAGATTCCATTGACGTTCAACTGAATCTGTTTAATAACATATACAAGACGGGTGTTATTTCAAAAGAATAGCTAACATCAACATTTGTGACACTACCAAAAAATAATAGAGCCAAAGAATGTTCAGACCACAGGATTATTGCCCTGATGAACCACACCTTGAAAATCTTCCTAAAGGTAATACACAATCGAATATACAAAAAACTAGAAAAAGACCTTAGCGACACGCAGATTGGATTTAAGAAAGGTATGGGAATAGGAGAAGCAGTCTTTGGATTGAATGTGTTGCGACAAAGATGTCTAGACATGAACCACGAAATGTACATTTGCTACATCGACTTCCAGAGAGTTTTTGACAGGGTCCAACACACTAAACTACTAGAGACACTAAAGAGGAAAAACATCGATAGTAGAGACATATGGTCGATTCTCATATGCGCGATATTCAGCCACGCGAAGTCGTGAGACATCGCCTGTCAAATAATGATTACATTATTTTAAATGGGCACGTCGCGTAGCCATAGTGAGAACGTACCCATTTAAAACAATGTAATCATTATTTGACAGGCGATGTCGCGTGACGTCGCGTAGCTGAGTGTCGCGTATATGAGAATCGGCCTTTAAGCGACTGTCAACAAGATAAGTGTCGTTATGATGGTTTCCAATCTACGATAGGAGGGAACTCAAAGAAGAAGGAGATCAGTGGATATCCGGGTATCCATGAGCACTATAAAATGTAATATCGGATTCTAACAAATATGCGGTATAGCATTAATAGTAAATACGTTTCAAATTGTTTCTGGAGTCAAATAAAAATTTTACATGTATCAAATAGCAGAAAGAAATTACATCTCAATTCTTTTAACTATTTGTTATGGTTATTAAAATGTGGAAATATATAAAAGAGGAAATGTCGGACCCATTGGTCAAAAATAATAAGATATCGAATTGTAACCCCATGTTTCCCCCCTCCTCACCTTACCGAACTAAACTACGACTCACTAAAATCAAAAGTTTCTCGGTCTACTTCTGTGGGTCTTTTTTTACATTAATTTTTGTTAGTATCGATGGTATGTACAAGTAACCATCACGAATCTGCAAGTTTTTTTCATGCAATTTTATGCATATAACTGACAATATATCCCCGCCATCAAAAATAAAGTATTTTTGTAAGTACAATTAAATATACTTAACTTACATAATGCAACCTCTTGAAATAATGGAAGATGAACATAATAGGTGTAGATTCTTTCATTTCATATTTTCCTTTCATAACAAAGGGTAACTTAATATTTCTGGGGGCGTCCAATTTATTCAGAAATCAATTTCCTGCCATAGGACAAACGTCGCATACAGCTTATGTTACATCGTCTTTCACATGATTTATGTCTACTGACGCATCGTATTAAAATTTTCTTACTAAATTAACCCTCAATATTCACTAGAAAATTGTTTACATTGTAAGAAAATTTTATAATAATAGCTCAGTTAGAATTTTAACAATGAATGTTAATAATTATAAATTAATTGAGCTGTTGATAAACAGGTTTTAGATAATGTAGTAATTGAGAGTTTTGTTTTATAAAAGTTGTGATGGAAAAAAGGGAGAGGTAGAGAGGTAAGGATGATATTAGTGTACATACCATGGAATGTACGAAGTTGAAATAGGCTGCAAATTCTACTTTTAATAAATAGTTTCATAATTTTATTCATATTCGTTGAACTGACATTTCGGGCTCAAATTATCTCTACAGTACGTTCTGCCTCACTTCCGGCATATTATCAACTACCTTACAGAACGTGTATTTACAAACAATCGGAAGACAGCTTTAATTATACCAACGGACTGAACGTCGAAAGCTAAAGATCCGTCTCACCTTCGACCCATATCTATTATATTGGCTTTGTCGAGGATTTTAGAAGAAATCTTTGACTCACAGCTCAGAGCATTTGTGAACGATAATAATGCCCTTCTCCGCAGTCAGGTTTTAGAAGAAATCATAGCTGTGTGCATACTGGATATTACGAATGAAATAACTAGAACCCTTGATAATAGTAAAGCTGTACAACACTTATACTACTGGATTACAGCAAAGCCTTTGATACCATAAATCACAAGATGCTACTATCTATATTGCTCTATGTAGGGTTCTACATGCAGTCAATTCTGTTCTTCAGGAATTACCTAACCAATAGACACCGGATAGTGCAAGTAGGCGATAGTCTACCTGAACCTGGCTTTACTGTTAGTGGTGCCCCCAGGGATCGGTTCTCTCTCCGCTGTTATTTCGCCTTTACACGATTAGCCTCGGTAAATATGTCAAACGATGTAAATTCAACCAATACGCAGATGACACCGAGCGCACCTTCAGGGTTCAAACAGTAAAAGACATTACGGACGACTTGACTTACAATCTTACAATCTAACTTACAATCCATTAAAAACTCAAGTCATAATCCTCGCCGGCAAACAAATAAAAGATAGCATGGAAATACACGTACCAGAAGAAAAGCTAACAATAAAAATGTAGCTCAGGAATCTCGGTGTTATATTATATGAGGATCTGAAATTCTCATCTCATGTATCGAAAACGGTCAATACAGCCCACCTCCGGTTAAAACTACTGTACTATGCAAGAAGTTTCATTACGAAACACCTTTGAATCACATCCTCTCAATTTTCACTTATGCAGACAGAGTTTATGGTAGTTATATCGGATTCGAAATTAAATAGCGGGTACAATGGGTGCAAAATAAATGCATACGGTTTGTCCATGGCCTGAAGTTAAGAAACAGTAAACCATCTGTACTGGTCAGGAACTACCATGCCCTATGTTGCTTCAAGAGTATCATAATAAACAAACAGCCATCATACCTGTATAATAAAATAACATACAGGGCAAGAGTGCATATTATCAATGTCCGCAGCATAGGCTTACTAACACCTCCTCTTCATAAAAAAAATCTCTTTAAATCCTCTTTCACGCATCAAATAACAAAAAAAGGCAACGTTCTAAACGACACTCTACGGCTAGCGGACATTAAAGCGTTTAAAAGGATGCTAAAGAAAGTAAACCCAATATGCTGATCAACTCTATTAACAACCTAAACCTTTTTCTTGAACTGTAGGAAATTCAAAGCTGGAATATTGCAAATTTGCACACTAAGTATATCCCACCAAAAGCTAAATAGATTAAACTAATATTCTACAAATGGAACACAAACAAAAGAATGTTTTTTTCAATTAATCTGGGCTCGAGGAAGACTAGGACATTATAATCTTATAATGCCTACATGAGTCCCTTTGTTCATTATTTTTTAAACGTAAAGTATATATATATATATATATATATATATATATATATATATATATATATATATATATATATATATATCTACTGTATAATATTTATAAAGATCAATAAATGCCTTGAAATGAAATTAAATAGAGATGTCCTCTAACTATTTAGGATTATTTAAATAGATGACCTCTAACTATTAAGAATTATTTTATTAAATCTATTTAATCATTAATAATTCATACAATCAGAGAGCTAAAATCACTAAATACAGCTTGGATATAATCTAAGCTTTAGCGGGTCGAAACGTTCGAAGTCGCCAAGTGGTATATAAATTGAAAGAAATGAAAGCGAAATGATAAGAAAATGATATCAAAACGCTTTTAACCAACTTTTAGCGTATTAATTTTTCCACTTTTATATAAAAAAAAAACCGACGGGAAGCATAAAATTTAAATTTCTTAAAAGGCATATTACTTGGCGCTATTATATTCTACCCACGAAATCCGGATCAATCCAAGCGCATTTTTTTTATAAAAGATCTTGATTGACTTTTCTGTTCGAATTCTAATATTTTATATACCTTCATTCCCTTATTTGTGTATTTGTATATAAATTTGTGTGTGAAAAAGGAGAGTGTAGAAGACGCGGAAATAATCATGAATCGGTAATGGAATCCCGCTTTAACGTAGAAATGATTTAGAAACTTTTTTCATTAAGCGATGGTTTAAAAAAACTGAATCAGAGCACAACCCCTAATACATTCATATTATTCAACAATTTCGCCACCGTCTCCTTGAATTGAAATTGAAGTTTTATAATTGTTTCTTTAAAATCCCAGCCCCGGAAATAATAAAGGTATAAAAATTCAGTTATAAAATATTATTACACGAGAAACATCATTTTTGTTATATAAGGAAACAATGAGAGAATGAAACAATGATAAACTTTATAAACTCCAATTTGTCTCTAAAAATAATAGTGGAAGTGTAGTGAAAAATGGGATGGAAAGAGAAAATCAATTATTCATTCCAGTGTTATTTTTTAAATTGTGGTGGTTAAAACCTTGTTATTACGAAATTTCTTTTCTTTTCTCATCATTTTACGAGGTTTTATAAACTTTTAAGATTACTTCGAAATTAGTTATTTTATATATTGATTTATATTTCTGTTTACAAGATTATATCTTGAAACCTCAACGGGAAATTTTGACAAGGCAATATATAATAATTTCACGTAAAAGGTATTTTAAAGTACAAGTCTCACGATAAATTCTTAAATAAGTTTGAAGTATTTATGAAGTTTAGAAACTCGAAGAATTGCTCCACTGTTCCATTTATACCTTAATGCACTGAAGCATATTCCTCAAGGAAATTTGATAAATGACCGAAAATTTATTCTCTAATGTTATTTTAATACCGTAAATGGAAATGTTTTGTAAACAAATCTACTTCCTATTTGCGACGCGAACTGTTATAGAAGTTACTTTTTTAATAAAAATAAACTTCTGACCATTTGAAGAAGGAAGTGAGTACGGTTTGGATAAAATTTTCCATGCTGATCACGGATGTGTGGGGCAGAGAGACAACAAGCGCTTGCATAAATAACGCATGAAGCACATAAATAAATAATAAGGCTTGTACAACTATTTTACTGCCAAAAATTCACATAATAATTCATTTGACGGAACGTTCTTAGATAATTCATCATATGCTTAGCTTGAATTATTTAAAATACAAAAGCTTTTGTTTTTAATTTATTTTATTCAATTTCAGTTATGTTTCTCATGTATCTATTGTGCTATTGTTCAGTCAGTAGACAATTGAGATAAATTAATAAAAAATTAGCACTCTTATTAATTATTGTAATAGCCAGTTTTAAGACGGCTTCGATTGCGAACCAGGCGATAGAAGATTGATTATTATTATTAAAAAAGATTGGAGAAAATGTAAATTGATAAATAAATCTATCAAACTTATTGGTGGCAAGTGTAACCGTCAGGGCAGATAAGTTTAAATTAATTTGTAATGACAAGTTTATTAGAAATAGTCAACTTTTTTTTTCATTCATTTAAACATTCAACATAATTATTTTAATATAACTTTGTCCTTAAAGTTTCTATATTTGGCGAATATAATTTACAATTTGTAAATTCTAGGTATACTCTGAATTAAAAAAAAAACGCTATGTTTCTACCACTAATTGTTGTGAAAATATTATATAACTTGCGAAATTATATAAATTTACAGACTTTGCACGACCCGAGTATCGACTGGTGAAGGTCATTTTCAAGTGGATTACAAATTGATGAGTTTGTTGTGGAGAGGAAGTGTATGCCTGTAGTTGGGGATTTATCTGGAGATGATTGCGTTACATTAAAAAGTAGTGAAAAGATTAGGTGGTCTTGCTCTTAAGGAGACTTACTGATGGCTTTATTTAAAAAACATGACTCCAGGAGATTAAACTTCGGGCCTTTGTTGCAATTATGCAATTTTTTAGATTTAATCTACTTCGGGGAATTTAGATTAGAATCTCGACTATGGTTAGAAAATGAACCCGTGTATTTATTAAGACGAAAGGTACGAAAATGTCCTTAAAAATTAATAGAAATACTTCGTTCTGTCTCACCTACGTGCACGTTATTGCATTCTGAACAATGAATCTCATATAAGTTGGATTGTTTGATGGGGTCGATTTTGTGTTTAGTATTAAATAATATGTGGGATAATTTTGAAGAAGGTTAAATGCTACTTGTAGACTTGGTTTTTATTTTTATTTGTTCGATTGTTTTACCAAACATGTGAGAGAAATGATAGTTTTATCTGAATTTGACATTTTAGAGTATATTAATGAATAGTCATTGTGATTTGGTTCCGTTTTTATCTATTAAATTTTGGATTAGTGTAATTGGGAAACCAATCTCTGAGGCAATTTACATCTTCTTCTTATTAGCCTTCATACTTCCATTTTTGGATATTGACCTCTTTCAATTTTTTCCATGCTTCTTTGTCATTTGCTGTTCTCATCCACTGTATCCATCTTGTTTGGGGTCTTCCCGTGCTTCTTTTTGTTTCTCGGGGTCTCCAGAAGGTAATCTTGTGGCTCCATTCTTCTGTATTCTTTCTGGCCACGGTCCTGCGCATTGCCATTTGAGATCCACTGTTCTCTGCATGACATCTATTATTTTTGTTTTTGTCCTGATATCTGTGTTGCGCATTTTGTCTCTTAGAGTGATTCCCAGCATCGCACGTTCCATTGCTTTTTGAGTCACTCTAAGTTTTGCTGCTGATTTTTTAGTGATAGCCATCGTTTCCAGGCCATAGGTGGCAACGGGGAGGATGCAGCTGTTGTAAACCTTACGTTTTAGGTAAATTGAGACGTCGTGGCTTTTTAGTATATGGCTGAGTTTTCCAAAGGCGGCCCATGTCAGTTGGATTCTGCGTTTGATTTCGGCAGTTTGATTTTCTTTGCCAATTTTTTTTGTTGTTCAATTGTATGCCCCAGATATGTATATTGCTCTACTTTTTCTATGATGGTGTTATCAATCGACAATTCCTGAGGGCTACTAGTTATAATTTTTGTTTTGTTTGGATTCATTTTTAAACCTATTTGCTTGGACAGGTTGTTTAGTTCTTCTACCATTGTTTTTAATTCTTCGATATTAGTGCTTATTAGAATTATGTCGTCCGCGAATCTTAAGTGACTTATCTTAAGTGACTTATAATCTTAAGTAAATATGTCCCGTCGATCTTCATGCCTTTCTCGTCCCAGTTTAGTTGTTTGAAAACCTTTTCTATAGCTGCGGTGAATAATTTGGGGGAGATCGGGTCCCCTTGCCGTACCCCTTTGCTGAGATTTATTTTCCCCGTGTGTAGGTCGTCGTTTATTTTTACGTGAAAGGTGGCCTCTTTGCAAATGTCCTCCATTACAGCGGTATATCTCGAGTCTATTCTTGCGTCGTTCATTGCCGACAGGAAAGCCAAAGTCTCAACACTGTCGAACGCTTTGTGGTAGTCTATGAACGCTATATTTATTGGGATATTGTATTCTGTTGTCTTTTCGATAAGTGTTCGGATTGTTTGTAGGTGGTCTGCTGTGCCGAAACCTTTCCGAAAGCTCGCCTGTTCCACTGGTTGGTAGAAATCTAGTTTCTTTGTGAGTCGGTTTGTGATAATCCGCATCATAAGCTTATATAGGTGTGATAACATGCTTATTGGACGGTAGTTTTCTATGTTTGTGGTGTCACCTTTTTTGTGCAGGATGATGACCTCTGCGTTCTTCCATTTTTTTGGTATTTTCCCCTCGAGGCAATTGACATGATAGTATTTAATTCTTTAGTTTTTTTGTCCGCGGTAAGACGGGAGGAAAAGGCTTGATGTATCATGGAATGATATTATTTAGGATTAGGAGATTATACAGTTGACACAAGTCGATTTTCTATATATTATTTAGATTCATTGTATGGATAGCGTGTACGTAGGTCAGATAGGACAAAGTATTTAAACTCGTTCTTCAGAATATTTTCATGCCTATGGTTTCAAAAAAGTCACAAGTTCATTTTATAACCATTGTCTAGAACGGTGTTTACCAACGTGGGGCCCACGCCCCATAGGGGGGCAATGTGATTATTAAAGGGGGCAAGTCGAAAATGGACTCGACACGAGTTTAACCCTTTTGCTCTGGGTGATTTAAATGCAATGCTAGATTTCGTTGCCAAAATTGAAAGAAAAAACCAAATTCTTAAATAACTGCGGCCAATATATATTATAAATTCTTTTGACGAGACCAAAATATCAACTGTGTTTTTCGCTTCGTCAATTTAACCTCGGAACTCCTGGACAGTTTTATATCTTGCTAAACAACGCAGTGGTTCGCATCTGAAGGACCCATCGCAACTTCTATAGTGTTTCGGTGAACACCAACTGAATGCTGCGAAATTTGCTGCGAGAAATGCTAATCATATGACATATGCCACTCAATGACAAAACTGTTAGCAGAAGAATAGACGAAATGAGTGAAGATATTGAAAAACAACTTGAAGAAAAGCTGAAAACTAGAAAATTCACTCAGTGCAAATGGATGAATCAACTTTGAGAGACAGTGAGACAGTATTTATTACTTACTTAAGATATATTGATAATGGGCATTTTGCTGAAGAAATGTTGTTCTGTAAAAAAAATAGAAAGAAACAAAAAACTACTAAGATGTAAATAATATACCAATGAAAAATATAAAATTTTGTGCTGCAGATGGTGCTCCTAATATGATGGGCAAGCAAAATAGCTGTAGAATAGATATTTATAGAGAAAACGTGGTAACTAAAAACATCTCGCCTGTTCTAAATAGAGTACCAGATTCAGTAATAAAGTGTATCAATGCTATTAAAGCTAATGCGAAATGTGAGTGTCTCTTCAAGCTATTTTGTGAAGAACAAAATGCAGAACATCTGAGACTTTAATTTTACACTGAAATAAGAAGGCTCTATAAAGGGAACTGCTTGAAAAGATTTATGCACTGTTTGATACTCTTAGTGATTTTTTAAGCGACAAACCTGAAATGGAGCATCTGACGAAAAACTAAAGCCGATATCTTTGAAAAACTAAATATATTAAATAAGCAACTTCAAGGAACAAATACAAATTCTTATCTATGCAAAAGCGAAGATATTTGGTTTGAAAATAACGGAGATATTTTTAACCTTATGTTATGTTATGTTAGAAATATATTAACAACAAAAATTTGTTTTTTTCAAACAGTTTCATTGGCTCCACAATTGTAAAGTAAATGATACCGCTATACTTGTTATTATCGATCATCTGAGAACACTTATTTGTTTATTTAATATTTAATATACAAATTTTATCTGAAATATTAAGCAGCACCGTTTATAACTAAACATTATGCTGGACACTTTTTACAATATTTTTTTTCGTTTTTCAATTTACGTCGTGGTCTTGTTTCTTTAAATGTTTGGCATTATTGTCGAAAATCAGCCACCTTTTTCTATTTTTCTCAATGTTCCTTAAGTCTTCTTCATTTTTCGGCCAAATACATCCTGATCTCGTCATAGCATTTTAGATTTTGAATCTTAAAGATTTTGAGTCAGAATATTTGCATTTGAATAATAATCTAAGAATACTATCGATTGATTTAAAAGAAAGATTTTCTGCTTTAAAACAAATTGATTTTCAAACATGGATGATGCAGCCAATGTTAGTGGATTTGTCTGATATATCAAATATGCAGTATCAAGAAGAACCCGCAGAATTGCAAAATGATGAGTCAGTTAAAACTTAATTTAATATAAAAGGAGTGATGGCATGGCATTGTAAGGAAACAGAAATCAAATAAGTACCCAAATTCAACATTAATTTAATACATTGATAATAATAACATTCATTATTCAAGGGCATAAGAATTTTAGAAAGGCTTAGGTGGGGCATGGCACAAAAAAGGTTGGGAAACACTGGTCTAGAATGTAATCATAAATTCCGCGAAATAGAAAATATCAGAATCTTGCATAATTGCAACAATTACCCGAAATTTAATTTCCTGGAGTCATTACAAATTTAAGGGGTAAACCCACCTAATCTTTTCACAACTTTTTAAACTAACGCAATCGTCTCCAAATAAGTCGCAAACTACAGACAGATACCGTTCGTCCCCACCAGAACTCTCAGTATAAATTCAATCTAACCAATTTGTAAATCACATGAAAGTGACCGTCAACAGTAGAAACTCGAGTGTAAAGTGTGTAAATTTATACAACTTCAGAAGAAATGTATAATATTTATATTATGTATAATATTTTCATAAAAATTACTGGTAAAAACAAAATGAATTTTTCAGTTCAGAGTAAGTATGAATTACAAAGTAGTAACGGTCACAAACCATCCTTTTCAATTATAGGTATGATAATATTTTGATTGTATAGCGGAAAAGTAAAAACACGTTTATAAAACTTATACAATTTTACAACTAAGAACATCATATTTGTTTCCCTTTGATTAAATTATTTTGTTTAATAGATATAACAAATTAATAATATTATTTTTTATTGAAACGCCAGGGAATCGAAAATTTATTTATGAAAATATTATAAACTACAGAACAAAAGAAACACAAATGTGTATAGAAAACTCAAAAAATTTATAATTCAATTGAAATATAAGAATAGTATATTGTGAAACTAGGGCGGTAAGTCGTCAATTGTCCACGAGAGCGAAATTGTAGACGAAGTGAGTGCGCTCATTTGCTCGGGATGGCCATCGACCCTATTTTTTACCTAACCTATTTTTTACTACTCATGTGAGGGGACGTATCTTACAAGTTTGAGATCCAGAGGCCATCCAAAAAAATTAGAACCAAAAATGAAGAATTTGCTTTTTCAATTGTCTCCGGTGGTGTGGATTCGTTACAAGAACTGTTCTGTGTGTGAACTGTATGTGAACGTGTTAAAACGTTTTCTTTTATTTTTATTTTGTAATAAAAAAAATTCTGTCATTTTCACGTAACCTTTTTTTATTTTGAGGCTTCGATTGTGTTTATTTTATTTATTCAATTGCTTTTTAGTATGTAACTTAGCGATTGTTATTGAATATTTGAGTGCGTTTAATCAAGTTATGTGGTAATAGAGCCAAAAACAGCAATTTGTAGTACTAAAAAACGGGCGCCAAGATAGGACTTATCCCGCATGATTATTAAAAAATATATTTCTTTCTGACAGAAATACCTTATGGTCGATAGCCATTTGTTCCTTTTGGTAACAATAAAGATTAATATTATTTATATTTTTTTAATATAAAAAAAGTTATCAAGGATAAACTTCAAGGATCAAGGAAAATTATCAAGAATGTTATTTTTTTCGGTTTTTCAGTAATTAATCAAGAAAATTGACGATTATGAATGCTTATAATAATATAACAAAACCTCTGAATACTATTCAAAACAGAAATAAAAATAATATACGGTGTAAAAACAATAATACCCTTCTAAACATTAGCGAGAATTTTATACAATAATAATAAATATTATTATACTAAGCTCAATGCTATAAATATATCTAATGGATTGAACCCAACTTATCAGAAAGATTATTATTATCCAAGAGAGTCAGCAAGTTAGAACTAGCTTATCGGCTGACTAAGTACACTTACAATAAGAAATGCCTGTCACGCAACCTGAAACTTAAGCACTACACATCAGTCTTACGACCAGAAGCCCTATATGCCATGGAGTGTCTTTCTTTGAACCGAAGGGGTCTAATAGAGAAATTGGAAATCGGACAGAGGAGAATCCTCAGGAAGATCATAGGCCCGGTAAAGGAATATGGGGAATTCCGAAGACGGCATAACTCTGAGCTCTACGAACATATTGAGATGCTCTCTGACTGTGCAAGGAAAAGAAGGGTAGCTTTCTATGGTCACATTGCAAGATTGCCTCCAAACCGGTAACCGTTGGTTGCCGGTTGGTAACCAACCGTCTGTTCACCTTCTGGCAAAACAAGAAGCTTCGTACCACTTGGTTGACAGAGACCGAGAAGGACATTAAAGAACTGGGAATAACAGATCTCAAAAACAGACAGTCTGTGAGACGCACCTTAAAGGAAGTCCGGGGATTTCAGGAAAAACCTCGAAGGAAAGGTACCCCCTGGACAGAAGAGAGAAAGGAGTTACATTGGCAGAAGATGCGACAATACTGGGCAAAGGTCAAAGCCCAACAGTTGAACAAGCGTGGTCCAAAATAGGCCTATTCGAAAGAAGAAGAAGAAGAAGCTCAATGTTATACCACTATGAGGAGTGTAATTTATCATTTAATAAATATTCTGGAAAATCTGGAAATAAAACAGTAAAGTTGCTCAGAATAAAAAAAAAATCTATTTGTTATAAAAGCTCGAGAGAAAAAAAATTATTTTTGTGTTTTTTTTCTCGCTGGTTAGTCTTTGTAATTAAATTTATCTTTTTGTATTTTCATTTTCTTTTTGTCTTATTCATTTTTTTTTTCATCTACACTATGTATAGTTCTTATCTCTATAGGTTATATACATTCTATATTTTGGGGAAAAAAATTCCGAAACTTAATATCTTAACTTAACTGAATTGAAGGAGAGTTAAAATGATGATCAAGTGAAAATGACCTTCAATAGTCGAAACTCGAGTCGTGTTTAGGGTTTGGATTTATATAACTTATCAAATTAATATAACTTATCATACTTATTATATTTTTACAATATTAATGTTATAAAACAAAGTGAATTTTAATTCAAAATTCAAAATTTCAAGTATGGATTATCATCTAATAACGGTCGCAACCATCTTTTGGAATAACGTCTTGACATTTTCTTTTCTAAATTCATATAATAATATACAAATCAATTATTGGATACTTCGCGAAAATTAGCAATCATAATTTACACTGAAATTTTTATTATCAATGCAGTTTAAACATTTTACAAATATATATTTTAAGCATATACCTATAAATCAAAGAGACGAGCAGGTTCCTACAAAATGATTTGTTGAATGAGACCGTGTTTCTTGCAACCAAGAGCTGGTAAGAAAACATACATTAGCGTGTTTTAGTGTTTATAACGTTTTATCAGAAGCAGTTGATCAATGTGAAAAGAAAACGAAATATATAATATTTTTATAACACCAGAGGAAAACCGTGCTATTTAGCGAAGAAGAAAGTCAAACACTAAAAAAAGTTACACGCATTTAATATACATATAATTAGCAAATTTTATCAGTATTACTATACCATTGCTTCTCGTCACAAAAGTTACAAATTAACAATATAACTAACTTTTCATTGTTACTAAAACTTTAAAAACAGACATTTGATATTTGTTTGAATTATTTGAATTTATAAGAGTGTTAAATTGTAAGAGTGTTCATCAATTTGGAAATTTAATAATCTTCGTAATTTATTAACCTCTTAGTATTATTAGTCACAAAGATACATGAATGAAAATTTTACTGAGTAATTATAATGATATTTTATTAATAAATAAATAAAATTATTATTAGGTCAATTGTTTCATAAAAAAACATACTGGAGTGAAACAAATTTTCTGTATGTAAACAAACTGGAATTATTTACTGGAGTTATTTGTAAATGGTTATTATAAACTATGGCATAAAACATTATGCTGGTATAAAATATAATCATGTATTTACTTTAATAACAAATATTTTTGCAAATACAATAATAAAAATATAATAAATCAAACATTAATAGGGAAAAAATGACTAATGTTATAAGTTAGCGGTCGACAAATTTTGTATTAGGAGGTCATATTTCATAAATGCGAGAGAATGCTGGGCACAATGGGTTGGGAAGGCAGAGGGTCTAATAAATGGTGACAAATCAAGAGTGTCCTGATTTTAAAATGCAATTATCAAAAAAAAAACGAAATAACTTGGTCACCAAATTTCTTGTTGAACATTGTCGACTAAAAATAGTTTAATAAAAAGTAAATTGTTTAAGGGGGTATTCTAGTCTAGAAATTCAAAAAAATCGATTTTTTCCCATTTCCAAAGTTTAACTATTCAAGAATATGCATACAAGAGGATTTTTCAAAATTCGAATTATTTTCGGAGACATAGGCATTTTGCTGACGCGGCATCCAAACTGGTTCGGCCAGAACTAATCGTACAAAAGATGTTAGAGACGTTGCATCCAGCTGCTAACAGTTGAATTCTAACTTCCAAACCACGTGGATGTATGTGTTGCGAGTGAAATAAAAATATTTTGAGAGATAATTGTAATTTAAAAAAAAATGGATAAAAAATCCTCTGCGCAAAGGATTATGCGCCCAGGTCGATCAAAAAAAGGCAATTTCGCGGCAATAGATACAGGGAAAAGGAAGAAGACACCAGTTTTACGAATGCATCAGCAGCAAAATTGAGGAAAAATAAATGATGAAGAAGTGATAATTGAAAATAATTACGGCTACTGTGTTTTGGAATTTTTCATGGTTTTTTCAGCGATTTCTTCTTTAGTTTTGTGTACTACATGCAACAAAGAGATTAAATTTTCAAGAACGTCTCATCGCGGACTAGGTTTTAATATTGCATTGCAATGCAGTTGCGATAGAATACAATATATACCATCATGTCCATTGATGGACAAATCCTTTGAAGTAAACCGAAGAATGATATTTGCCATGCGGCTTTTGGGAGTTGGCAGGAAAGGATTAAATATCTTCTGCGGTATGATGGATATTTGTCAAGGAATATCCATCGGTACTTACTACGCTTTTATCAAAAATATATATATGGCCGCATCTGCAATTTATAACCTCATTATTTCTAAAGTTGTAAGTGAAGAAAAAGATTTAATTTCAGCTTGTGATTCTAATGCTAGTCCAACGGATTTTTCTGTTTCTGGCGATGGGACATGGAAAAAAAGAGGTTTTAATTTTTTTCTTGGAGTTTACTACACCTGTAGCAAGAAATAGCAAAAAGGTTGTCGATACAGTTGTCAAATCCATTTTCTGTCAAGGCTGTAATATTTGGAAAAATAAGAAAAAGTCGGATATTTCTGCGTATAACGATTAAGGAAAACGACAGTTAACGAAAAAGACAGTTTCGAGAAAAACGCGTTTAAAGTTTTGCGTCAAGTTTTTCCCAGTCTAAGTCATGAAATGATATTTTAGACTTACATTTATTTAATCTGCCATTCCTGCTTCATACATCGGACCTTCCTCTTCTTCGAAAAAACTATTTTCCGCGTTTCTCTCTTCAAATCGAGCAGTTCTGGCCTCCTTTGATGCGCTGGATGCTCGTATCTCGGAGCGATCAATCCGGGCGTTGTCTCGTTTCATAGCAAAAGAATGAGCTTCAGGACAAATTTTGATTCCCGTAAGCGTCATTATTAAAATAGGAATGAAGCCTTCGTTAAAAATACAAACAGCAAGAAATGTAGCTATCTCAATTATTTTAGCTCCGGAATGAATATGTTTTGGCGCAAAAGTCCAAATCAAAGAGTTTAGAGACTCATTATTATTTTGAGTTTCTGAACCTAAACATCGACTCAATAACTCCTCTGATGATAAACTCTCGTAAATTGGCTCTATGATTTTCAAAACTTTATCACACAGAGGAGGATTTTTGTGGTCAAACTCCTCTAATGTACCTTCAGTTGCAGCTTTTTGCCACTTACACCAATGCCGGCAAATCGCTAAACCGTAATATAAAGATATATTATAGATTATTTATCTTTATTTATCTTTTTATAAAGACAATTTATTTGTCTTTATCAGTTAATTTGCCTTCACCACTGAATGAATTGGTATGAAGACCATGAAGAATTGTGTAAAATGAACCATAAAGGAAGTGCAGGTAAAATGGAAGTTGATGCTATTGTCGAAATGTTCTGTAGATCGGTTGAAAACAACGGAGTGAAATATGTAAAATATATTGGAGATGGTGACACTAAGACATTCAAGGGTATACTCAATATGGATCCTTACGATGGTGACCCATTTGTCCAAAAAAAAGAGTGCGTAGGACATGTCCAGAAAAGAATGGGTGCAAGACTACGAAAAGAGAAAAAAGATAATAAAGGGATTGGTGGAAAAGGTGAAGGCAAATTAACTGATAAAGACATAAATAAATTGTCTTTATATTACGGTTTAGCGATTTGCCGGCATTGGTGTAAGTGACAAAAAGCTGCAACTGAAGGTATTAGAAGAGTTTGACCACGAAAATCCTCCTCTGTGTGATAAAGTTTTGGAAATCATAGAGCCAATTTACGAGAGTTTATCATCAGAGGAGTTATTGAGTCGATGTTTAGGTTCAGAAACTCAAAATAATAATGAGTCTCTAAACTCTTTGATTTGGACTTTTGCGCCAAAACATATTCATTCCGGAGCTAAAATAATTGAGATAGCTACATTTCTTGCTGTTTGTAGTTTTAACGAAGGCTTCATTCCTATTTTAATAATGACGCTTACGGGAATCAAAATTGGTCCTGAAGCTCATTCTTTTGCTATGAAACGAGACAACGCCCGGATTGACCGCTCCGAGATACGAGCATCCAGCGCATCAAAGGAGGCCAGAACTTCTCGATTTGAAGAGAGAAACGCGGAAAATAGTTTTTTGGAAGAAGAGGAAGGTCCGATGTATGAAGCAGGAATGGCAGATTAAATAAATGTAAGTCTAAAATATCATTTCATGACTTAGACTGGGAAAAACTTGACGCAAAACTTTAAACGCGTTTTTCTCGTCTTTCTTCTCGTCTTAACTGTCTTTTTCAAGACGATGTCCACGATTTCTCAAGTTCTACTGGACCGATTTTCTTGAAATTTCTTGTGAGTCTTCTTTATACACTTGTCTATGTCATGAACTAACCGCATCCCCAAATTTCAATTTTTACTATTTTTAAAAAATTCGTATAGTCAAAAAAGTGGTACAAAAATTACCTTTTTTTCACGCAGCGGCCATTTTGTGAAAAAAAATTTTTTTCAAGTTTTCCCTAGTTCATGACATAGCGACATTACTCTAGACTAATAATCTTTTGATTTTTTTTTCAGATTGCTAGGCGCGTTGGAATCGTGGGCATGATCACGTGCCAATTTTTTGAGGTCCTTCACTTCATCAGCTGTTATTTTTTAGAATTTTCAACTTTATTACTTTTTTTCTGTATTCTTGAAATGTTAATAAATAACTTATAAAAAATGATAGTAAAAATATTGATTGCCTTTTTATTACGGCACTTCAAAAATCAACTAAAATTCGGGTCTCTAGACTTAAAAATTACATCGATTAGATCCGTTTGCTTGATGCATGACTGAGATTGATGCAACAATGAACGCATTGCACGCGGACACATATCTGACGAAATCTCACATATAGCTTATCGAATGCTTCGTTTTATGTCTTCTAGGATTTCAGGTCTGTTCTGATACATTTTAGATTCAACATGACACTATAAGAAATATTGCAAAGCCGACAAATCCGAGGAGAACGAGAAGGCCACAACTGATCCCCACGCTGGTAAATCAGACGACTAAGAAACAACTCTGGTAACACTCCCATAGACATTTTGTATACACGAAGCTTTATACCAGTTTGCTGATACCATATATCGTATATTAGTAATCACGTAATCAGAGTTGAGCCATGGCATCCATTAAGAACGTTTGTAGCATCTTCAAATAACTTTCAATATTGAGAACCACGGCGTTTGCCAATTCATCTTCAAAAAAATACGGTCCCGATACTCTAGCTCAGCATATTTGTTACATTATATTTCACACCATACCGTTACATTTTGAGAATGCAGCTCTTCTTCCAATATAACTTCAAGGTTTTCAGCAGAGCAATGACCAAAATATTGTTTGTTACTCTGCTGCAACTGAGGTGCTTCTTCACATATAATTGTTTTATTGACAAAATGATCCTCTCTGCTTAAAATTTATCGATTTAATTCTAAATGTAAGTTTCGGTCTAACGGAAAGTTTTTGGGCTTTTTGTCATTTCTAAGACCGAAATAGTAAATCTTGTTTTAAAAATGGTTTTAATGAATTACGTGAAATTCTTTCTGCGATAAACGTCGCACGGATTGATTGGTATTTCCTTCAACTCTGTTCCTAAGTCCTAACTCCTAATTCAATTCACTTCTACTATAGCAGTTTTTTCACTCTTTAAGTTTAGTATTCTTAAGAGAACTTGTGCGATGATATTTTTCGAACCATCTTGCAATTTGGCGGCGCTGGGAAATTAAACTGTTCTGGAAACCACCGTTGGCGAAAGACGGTAGTTTGAAAAATGAGTTTAAAAAATGGATTTTGTTCTAACAAAATGTTCCACATAAACAATCCTTTGTTCAATCGACCACCACTCCATTTTTGGAAAAACTTGAAGGTTCACTGAATATTACACAGTTAAAATTATGGAAAATAAGTCATTAATTCCTTTTGTTTTTTTTTTAAGTAAGAACAGGACACTTTTAACTTCTCATCCTTCTTTTGAACATACACACTTAGAAATGGAGCAACATAAATTTATTATACTGACTTATACGGACACTGGTATTTATTAAATACCGACACTGGAGTTGGTTGTTCGAAACATAAAATTGTAATTGCTCGAGACATAAATATACTTTTTAAATATGTTATATCTATTATATTTAATATCTATGGCATATAATTGTAATAACAAGCGTTGAATGTTAGATAACAAATGATTAGAGATGTATGATTATTTGAGATTTAGATCATTAAATATTTAAAAGGTGGGCACTTAAAAATTGCTTTGCGAGCACCATAGGCACTGCAACTACTGCTATAATAATATATTAATTTATAATTAAAAAATCACATATTAAAAATCAATTAATAACATTCTTTATTTTAACATTGATATATTTTGTCTCCTTTATGCATAAAACTAATTCATAAACAATTAATAACATTTATATTTAAATCCATAAAATTTTGATTTTTCAGTTCTTGTTGAATTAAAACTAACTTGTTATAACATTAAATATATTTTTAATTATTAATAAACTGCAAATTTAAAAAAATGCCAATTTATCTGATACTAAAAATCATTTTCATGAGCAACAAAACTTTTTTATTGTAAATCAACCGATTGCATTTTTATAAAGAAAATCATATAACAATTTTATTAAGAACCATTTGCTTTATTCTGGAATACCGCGGTTCGTAAATATATCAATTTCCCACTAATAGTAAATAACAATCAATGACAAACCAATATATTAGTACATATATAATATTATTCTGAAACCGAGAACTCATTACTAGACACAAAAGGAAACGAAATCCCACTACGCTTCACCCTATTTGTTATTTTATTCCTTTTATTACCTTTTTCTCTATTATTAAATCATCCATTGTTATCATATTTGGTTGGATGCCCCACCTGATCAAATTTATTTATTTGCTGTTCTCATTTTATATTAGACTTTCTTTATGCCATAGGATCTTACGCTGTCCTACATTCAACGAAAACAATTCATTGTTTCGTTCCTTCCCACTACAAAATCCCTTACAATTTATTAGTTTTCTATCCATTTCAGAATAAGAAATTTATACCATCCATTATAGAATAATAACAAAGGAAAGTATAAATAGGAAAATTATTTTGTTCGTAAGACAATGTAGTTATTTAGTAAAAAAAATCAAAAAACTCAAAGTAGGATGAAATTCAATATAAAGTAGTTATTTAGAAATATATTCTAACTTGAACCTAACGAAACCTATATTCTTTAATAAGTTTTTTTACAAAGAAATCATTTATTATAATATATTTTATTTCCCATGAAGGTACTATTGTTTTTCTTTGGTGTATTGTTTTATTATGCAAATAATATTGACTGAATGACTGATAAAAATCATTGATCTAAATAAATTGGAATCTGCCTAATTCATATATCTGTTCATATTTCATTAATATAAGTGCAAAGAAACTTGAAAATGTGATTGTAGAAAATCCCATTATCGATTTTGGCATTAATAATTTTCGAGGAAATTTAGTTCCATTAATATGATTTGCTTCTGGCACATAAGTCTTTTTTTTCCTAAATAAATAACACAACATAATAAGAATTGCGAATATCTAAAATCGTAATTACCGTTATTCAAATACGTTATTCAAATCGCAAAGTTTTCCAGTATTTAAAAATAGTCACTAGTGTACAGACATTTGTGTAAGTAGAAAATAAAAAATAAGGTACAAATGCAACGTAATTAAACATAAAATATATTTTATCTTACCCATCATTTATAAATAAGTTTCTTTAGTGCACATACGAACTGATAAATTGCAAATTTACTAATAATTCTCAGTTCCATTTTAGTCGAACCATGTGTATATGTTTATCGCGATCTCGCGGTGGGGAGAACAACTGCTAAAAAAAATTACCAAACATTTTTTTCTCTCAAATTGTAGCTGTTTTATTTCTTTCGAATCAGCTTTTACATTTCAATTAACGCTTAATTAATTATTTATTATCGCGGCTTCGTGACTGCTTTATATTTAATATTTAAAATTGTCTAATTGTACGTGGAATGAAGGTCTTCTTTAATTACGTTTGTACTGTAAATGAAGGCATAATAAATCAGCGACTAAATGTGTAATTTATGTCCTTAGTTTCTTCTATGTGAAGTAAATAAAAGGGAAAAGTAATTTATTCAAGCAGTTTTATAAATAATAGAAAAAATGTTTTCTCTGTTTGTGTTTCAGTCCATGTTGTAATATTAATGCCATTGTGTTAAGTTTGTCGAACTTACAATAAAATTGAATGGGTTTTATTTACTTTACTAATCAAATAAATAAATGATACTAAGCTTTGCTTATATTGTTCAGATTATGAATGCAAGGCAATATTTAATAAAATTATAAAACATTATTAAATAAATTTATAATTATGGATAGATTGAAAAATATTATTATTGTTCGATTTTTTTGTTTAATTTATATTGCAATAAATTGAAGAAAATACAATTTAACTTTCTATTGCATGATTAAAATTTACCAATTTGAGCGACAGAACTTTTTGGTCGAATTGTCGGTTTGAGTTTGGAAATTTATTAACAAAAATATCAGATATGTGAATACGAAACCGTAAATTTTGGTAGAAAATACACGTTTATTGTATAAAAATGATAAGCAATATTTTATTTGAAGTTTCCCACGTGTATTTTGTATTTTATCAATGAGTTTGTATTTAATTCCATGAAACTTTAATCAAAAAGTGTAAAATAAGAGAGTGAAATTCATATTTGCGAAGCGCATCACCATTGGTCGAATCGAAGTATGACGTCACATGGCATGTCACATGTCACATGGCAGATTTATCGGCGTCGGTATTCATACTGTGCCAGTCGTGTTTGAAAGAAAATATTGTTTTTATTTATATTTCTATAGTGTTTCCATTACCTAGAGCAGGGATGGCGAACCTAAGTCCCGAGGGGCAGACACTGACCCACAAAGGCTTTTTAAGTGACCCTGGCCTTCATTTTAGAACTTTTAGAAATGTTCAATAACGCAACACTTTTACTATTTTCTTATTACTATAGTATGACTATAACTACAAAGGTATGAATATTAAATATATCAATAAGAAATATCTAAAATTATCGTATTTTAAATATATTTATCTACTTGCACACCAAAATGAACACATTAATAAGTTACAGTATGTGAAGGATGCGATTATTATAATCATGTACAAAAGTATCCAAATCGTGCGTAAAAGTCCAATGTGAATCAAATGGAGTTTCATTATTAAATGTTTCTGTTTGTTGTTTCTTTGGCAACAGTTCGCGTCACTAAACAAAAAACATAGACGTAGTGAAAATAAATTTTCTGACGTATATTAAAATTGAATTAATTTTTCGAATTAACTTTGAATCAAGAAGTCTCGCCCTCTCAGTCAGGATTTATCTGACTGTAATATAACCTAACCTAACCATAAGCTAATCTAGATTAAATCTATGTTAATCTAGATTACATCTACAACGACCAAATACGACCAATCACTCTGCATTTTCACAAGTTAGCAATTTTTGCCACGGATACGTTGAACGTTTTAACCTTATTGTGTGAGTGATTTGTCTGTCAAAATTACAATTTTTCAATATTATCACTAAGAAATATTTATTTATTTGAAGATTCAACAGTATTTTAACATGCTTCGTAGATAAAATAATGAATGACATACGTGTGTGAAATGCTTTTGTGCACATTGAGATTAAACTTCGCAACTCAAGCACAGAAGTTCTTCTTCACACACGTGTATCATAAACTACTATTTTAGTTGTAGCCCTGTAATATGGCTGAGGTTAAAAAAAAACATTATACAAATCCCAGATACCAAACAGAATGGTTTCAAAAATATTGTGTAATTGAAGAGAATAAAAAGATTGTGTGTGTGTGTAATTTGAAACAAAAAAGTTACTTCTGGTACATATAATGTAAAGACATTTTGAAAAGATGCATCGTAATCTCGGCTTTTCAAAAGATAAAGAAAGAAAAACATATTTTTCACAAAAGAAAAAAGAAAATCATTGAAAAAAAAGAGAATCATTTTGTGTTTTAAAATCGTTTTTGATTCCAAAAACTAACATTACAGGTGCTAGTTTTCAAGTTGCCCATTGCATTGCTCGCCACGAGAAACATCTTTCAGAAAGAGAGTTAGTAAAACAAGCGTTTTTAAAATGTAGTGTTAATTTTGAATTGGTAAAACCATACAACATTATAGATAATCATATAAAATAACTGACAAATTTCACTTGAGATTTGTTTTTGATAGTCCTAAAAAGACTATAGAGCTCCGAAAAGGTTGAGTATATTTATATATTCAAGCTCTGTTCCGACTTTATTAAGTTTATATGATTATCTATAATGTACTATGGTCTAACCAATTCAAAATTTATCATTAATATCAATAACCTGCTAAGGTCATGCCACTTTCACAAAATGTCAAATTAAAAGTATCTAACCCTAATCACCCACATGGGTTTCAAGTGAGTGGTTTACAAATTCTTGTTTATTAAAGCAAAGCAGTACTGAGGAGAGATAAAGCTCGAAACTCGTCTATAGATGGCTATCCACCTAAGGTATCGCAAAGACATGATTTTAAAAAACAATTTTCTGTTTTTTTGTTGCGTGCTACGTAGGTGGACTAAAAGCTATAAAATAACTGACAAATTTCAAATGACATTTCATAGTCTAACCGACCTTCGCAAGAAGAACGTTACACTATTTCACTCTTGACAAAATCGAGAAAAAACCCCAAGCCGAAAAATGAATACGTACATTCCTACAACCTTCAACGGAGCCACCGCAGCGATGCAATTTAACCCCGCCGTCCTGGACACCGTGAACGAGAGCGTCATTGAGCACCTGCTCAATGACGCTCAACTACATAATGAACCGAAGAAAGAAGACCCAAGCCGACAACGAACAACCCCAGGAAGCAGCCACGACCAGAAGGACACCGCCGAGAGACAGCCGAAGCCGCCCCCAAAAAGCCAACCGAAGCCGCCCCAAAAAAAACAACGGAAGCCGCCCCCAAGAGACCAACTGAAGCCGCCCTCCAAGAGAACAACGGAAGCCGCCGCCACGAGAGCAACTGAAGCCGCCCCACGGAGAAGAGCCACGCCGATGGACACTAATAGCCCCACTGAAGCCGCCCCCAAGCGCAAACCCGAACAGGAGGACGAGGAAACGTTCAAGTTTCCCAAGAAAACTGCCAAACTGGAGAGACCGAGCCAGTCAGGATCGCAGGTAAGTATGAATATGTATGCATGCTTAGACACCGAGGACAGTGACGACGAAGATGACATAGAAACCGAAACCGAAATCCCCACCGAAGAAAAGAACAACACCCCCATCATCCTACGGAACAAATAAAAATGGACCAGACTTATCAAGAAACTGAACAACAAACGCAAAAAATTCAGAAGGGCTACGTCGACAAGAGACGGAATAAGAATTCAACCGCAAACGATAACGGATAATCGTGAAATGTACAAAGTAATGAAAGAGGAAAACTATGAGTTCCATACACACCAACTCAGCTCCGAGAAGAACCTTAAGGTGGTAATCAAGGGAATCCCCAGCGAAGTCGAGGAAGAAGAAATACTGAATGACTTGGGCAAAAAGGTTACCCGGCAATTAAGGTAACAAGAATGAAGGGAAAGAACGCGACCCCTATTCAAATGGTATTAGTGGAAATACCAAAACTGTACAAATCCATCTACCAAATGGATAGGATATACAAGCTCTGCGTAAGAATAGAGCCGCTCAAACCGAGAGGAGACACAGTACAATGGCACAGATGTCAACTCTATGGACACGTACAGAGAAACTGCAACGCGGAATATAGGTGAATGAAATGTGCAGAAAAACACAGCACGCACCTATGCTTGAAACCATCAACACTGCCGCCAAAATGCGCAAACTGCGGAGGGGAACATGCCTCAATATGGAAGAACTGCCCTGCCAAACCGACAAATAGAACCACAGAGACGACAAGACAACAACAACGACCAACTCCCAGGACAAACCCAGGTTAACCTAGATATTACCTGCACAGATATTACAGACCCATTAAGCCTAGAACAGGCGGCGCAAACATTCGAGAACGAAATATAGGAGGCGCTCCATACCGCCACAAGAAAACTAACCATCAATAGTACAGCTGCACTCCCACAGGAAATAATGAGCCTAATACGCGCAAAACGGAAAGACAGCTGCACTCCCACAGGAAATAATGAGCCTAATACGCGCAAAACGGAAAGCAAACAAGACGTACCAACGTACATTGGCACCAACAGACAAAACGGTCCTGAACGGATTGACAAAACACGTAAAACTGGCGCTACAAGAACAACACAACGCAGACTGGGAAAACAGACTAGACCGAATAAACGATACCAGAGACGAACCGTGGAATTTAGCCAAGACTCTATAACAACAGAACCGCAACACAATACCATCTATCAAAAAGAACGACGGCAGCACAGCAACCTCTGACATTGACAAGACAGAGACTTTAGCAGACGCCCTCGAACAACAATTCACGAGAAATATCCCAAACGCAATCCACAACTCTCAAGGAATCTACGAAACGGTAAGGATGATTCTAAACAACGAAGAAAACAGAATCAACGCCAGAGGAAATAGCCGAGAAAATAAAAAACCTTAAAAACAGGAAAGCACGCGGTTGTGATAATATAAACAATGTGACTATCAAGAACCTAACGCCGCCCGCTATAGACAGAATGAATCAAATAGTGAACGCATCGCGCAAATTCAGAACGTTTCCGATCCAATGGAAGCACGCCACAGCAATACTGATTTCCAAACCAACAAACCTAGGAACATAACGTCAAGCTACAGGCCAATAAGCCTACTAATAGGAGTTGGAAAAATAACGGAGACAATAATACACAAACGACTGACAGACATAGTTGACGAGAACCAACTAATCCCTGACGAACAGTACAGATGCAGACAAGAACATTCCACAACGTACCAGACAACTAGAATAACCGAAGCGATAATTGACGCTTTCAACAGAGGATACGCCGTGGGAACGGTACTCCTGGACGTCTCAAAGGCCTTCGACAAGATGTCGTACAAAGGCTTAATATATAAAATGAAGAAATTCAAAATCCCGACGGGGATGATAAAGCTACTAGCTTCGTACCTCAGCAACAGAACTTTCCAGGTAAAATTAAATGACACGATGTCGACGACTCGTCCAGTGGGAGCGGTCGCCCCCAGGGTTCCGTACTGGGGCCCCTGCTTCACATTTACACCGCTGACATACCTAGAATGGAAAACACAAAAATTGCACTATGCGCAGATGACACTGCTATATTTACGAGAGGAATCTTGTCGAACACCATCACCGAGAGATTACAAAACCACCTAGATGAAATAAATCGCTGGTATTTTCCATTTGTTACATGGAAAATACAACTTAACGCTGAGAAATCGCAAGCCATAATCTTCACAAGAGGAAAATTCAAGCACTTCCCAACAAAACCCCTCAAGATTAATAATTCAATTATAATATGGGAAAATCAAGTTAAATATCTAGGTATTATACTGGACAACAGACTAACCTTCGCAGGACATGTGGACTACATTGCGAAGAAAACTGAACAAATTAAAGGCTATCTTTATCCCCTCATCAACAGGAAAAGCAAACTCAATATGGAAAATAGGCTGAAACTGTACAAAACAGTAATACGACCAATAATGACATACTCGCCGACGTGCTGGATGCAGCAAGCAGGTAAATTATTCGTAAATTATTATTCAAAAAACTACAGAACAAACGTAAAGTGGAAATTCACAAAACTGCAACAAACCTCATTCAGAAAATAAATAACACTGTTTTCTACCTACAGGGTACTCAGAGCAACCCCGGCGAAACAAAAGGACCACACCGACAGCACAGCAAACGACCCAGAAGAAACAAAGAAGGAAGCCAAAGGACCACAGCACTACAGCAGGACCAACCCAGCCGAGGACAAGAGGCCACAGCACCACAGCAGGACCAACCCAGCCGAGGGCCACGGCAGAAGAAACGAGAAGAAAAAAGAATTGTTTTATTGTGTAACGCCAAAGCAGAACCAAAAACAAAGGACAACAACAAAAGACAACAACAAAAGACAAAACGATAAACAAGACAAAGACGGCGGAAAAACTAGCAGACGCTCAAGCCGCCACGAAGCAAAGGACACCATAGCACATAAGATTTGTTTTTGATAGTCCTAAAAAGACTCATTATTATTATAGAGCTCAGGAAAGGTTGAGTATATTTATATATTCAAGCTATGTTCTGGCTTTATTAAGTTTATTTGTAGTGGTAATTTATTTCCAGATTTTAAAGACAGAGAATTGATTGATTATGAAGCGTATAAATGTTACCAATTTTTAGTTACCAATAAGTCGGAACTAGAATTAGAAAGATAAATTTTTTCGCGTATATATAGCGACTTAAATTATGCTGAGATGTATTCAATTGCTTTAGATGAGATATATTCATTGATATAAATTTTTTGACTTCGATCTTTATTTTTTGCTCTTCACTTGCAACAGTAGAAGTTGTAAAGCAGGAAGGAAACGTGAATTTTGTAAAAGCCTTTAAAAGCGAGAACAAAAAAAAATAGTTTTTGACCTGCCTCTTCTTTTGCAAGTGATGCCACTGTCCAGGTAACCCACGAGCTAGTACGAAAAATATAAAGAAGAATATTTACCCACTACTACCCACTACTCCAGAAAGGTTCGCCATCCCTGACCCAGAGCGATTTTGGTATATAGCGACATAAGAAATTATCAAGAACAATGACTGAAAGCGGTTTTGTCAAAGCTTATATTATTAAGTTTCCTTTTGATTTGTCTCGCCTTGTTTAATCCTCTTTAGCCTTGTCCAGTCTTCTTTTGCTCAACATCTTGTCTAATCTTGCCTATTCCTGATTCCTGTTGGATAAACAAAACTAGTATTTTCTTTAACCTTCTATTTATTTATTTATTTGTTTGTCTACTTTACCTACTTATATATTTTTTTATTTATTTACCTAAAGACTAAATACAATAAAATAAACTGGTATACATTTTACATTCTACAATTCTCCATTACCTGTTAGCTCTATCCATTTTTTTACCCGTCTCTGCAATTCGCCATAAACCCTTTCCCATTTAATTTCAATTATTTGATATTATGGTATAAATATATCAAATCACCTCCAGTTTTGTTCAATAGTAGAAAATCAACTAAGTGATTTTCATTTTCTCAAGCATCAGGAAAGTCTGTTGAGCAATCGGTATCAGTCACGTTTCAACATATATAAAATGAATAGTTTTGTTTAGTCTTATTTAACCTTATATAGTCTTGTTGAGCCCTGCATAATCTTGTGTAGTCCTGCCCAAAACTGTCCAATCTTGGATGAACAGGTCCAAACGTAACCACTTTTAACCTTGTACAGATTTATCCAATTTTGACCAGTATTGTGCAATATTAGTAAAACAACTAATTCTAGGTGGTTTTCATTTTCCCAAAAGCATCATGAAAGTCTATGGATCTATAGACACCAATAAAATTGCATAACGTGGCTATATAGCTTTAATCATCTATGAAATTGAGAACCATCTATGGACAATCTTTGTTATTCTTGAAGTTGGCATTCCAGTATATATACAATATAAAATACAATATCTATAAAATGGTTATTTAGCTTTTTCCATTGTAGAAATAGCGATTAAAACTGAAAAGCCTTAATTAATAAATGTCTATGCATATTGTAAACAATACTGAACGTGTGCCCTTTAATCGGTATTTTAAATATTAATTCAAAAATTAATTTGATTTTCTTTCAACAGTATTTATATATTTCACTATGTTATAACGAAGAAAAAATAAATTAAACAAATATAAACAATTATGCATACTCCCTATTTGTGGATGCCACACAAAAGGAAATGTTGCTCGTTTGAGGCAAACCAGTCATCGAGCCATTTTCGTACATTTGAAGTGGAGCGCTACTCAATAAGTGCGTCCTATCGTCCCATTGATGCGAATAATTAGTAATCGGACGGAGCCAAGTCTGGTGAGTAAGCCGCATGCGAAAGTATTTCCCAACTAAACGCCTCAATCGTTTCCTTGACTAGTTTTGCTGTGTGTGATGATGATATATATATATATTATCATGAAGCAAAATCACTCTGTGTTTGTTGCCTGCTGCCTTTCATTCAGTTCATGTGGAACCCATTTTCCCATCTTCTGGATCTTTCCCACGACTTTCAAACGTATGGGGACGGTTTCTCGTGTCACATTTAATTCATACGCGAGTTGTTGTTGATCCACGTTTGAGAGTCAACCAAGCTCATCCAAAAATGCTTACAATTCGCTGTTTTCAAACATTTTTTGTGACCCTCGTTTTTCATGTCAAAATCGTACTGTGATTTACCAAGAGCATGCTCCCCCTAAGCTTTGACGAGCATTCATTGCGATTCTGCAGCAGTTTTCTTCAGTGGGTAACAGAATAAAAGTGCTGTCCGTGTATCGTAGTTTCCAAAATTCGACAATTACATTACAAATTCTATACATTTTTATTTTCTATAGAAAACAGCGCTATTGGAAAACCTTCGTCAGTTGTCCCAACAAGGAAATGACACCAATGACGCGGTTTGACGTTAACTACATAGACAGCGAGCCATATATGGGCAAATTCCTGTTTCATAGTTACAGACCTGGTGGACATGAATTTTTTTGTTAGTATTTATGAAACTTGATTTTTGAAAACTTGAGAGCCAATTCATTCTTAGATTATTGAACTGAATTTTTATGAGAAATTTAATAAAAAAACTTAACTCAAGAGCTTACTCTTAGACAAACCACAATTTACATAATTTGATGCACTCACTGTTTGAATGTTGGAAAAGTTTGCTTTTGGGGCAACCGACGTTGGGCATTAGTTTGTCCAATGCTGCAACGGTTTTGAGCGCTTTATCTGCGATTGTGATGTTATGGTTTTTAAATGATAGACATGTGTAGAACGTCACACCTAGTTAATTCATTGGTTCTTTCGGAACTATCTTTTCTCCCTTTACAAGAAAAGTAATCTGACCGATTTTTCTGAACCATGAAAAAAAAAATAATTGTTAACAAACACAAATATATTACAGAAATTGTGAATAAGTTGTTTGAATAGCAATAGAAGTTATTAATAAGTTTATATTGGTGAAACCATACTAATTATAAATACAATCATATAAACTTATTAAGGGCAAAATACAGCCTGAATATATATAAATATATTTAACCTGTTAAATGTAGCTTAGTGTAGTTTATTAAATGTAGTTAAGTGTAGCTCTGTGACGACTCGCGATTAGTTTACCGCGAGTTAAGATGTTACGTGCAAATTAATGTTATATTTGCACCAAAAATGTCTTTATGATGTAGGAGAAAGAATTAAGTGATTGGGTGAATTGAGTTAAGAATATAAGTAATTCTTATATTAAAAGAAACACGTTTGTAAATTTTACTTGATTTTATTCTTAAACTTAACTTAAACTTAACTTAAAACTGACAAAACTTAACTTCAAACAAAATGCGGCTGTGCGTTAAAAAGTATGAAACTTGAATAACTCGAATGACCCTCGAATAACTCTGATAAAAGAGATAACACAATCTCTTCTATGCTAAAATAAATCTAGAGGTTACACCTACAAGGTAGGAAAATCAGGGGTAGGAAAATTCGGCAACGAATAGTGAAACAGGAAAGTGATTAGAAGGCGGGATAATTAGCAAGTCTTGCACTTCGGTGACTATGCAGGGATGGGGAGAAAGGTGCAAGACTTTCTACCTGGATGGGCAATTTACAAATGGTATTTACAAATATTTCCACAAATTATTTTGTAATTTTGTTAAGTCAGGTAACTTATGAAATATATAAGCTGATCAGCAAAAGGACCCAAAAACATTATTATGGGAAATATCTACACAATACATTTACAATTATAAGTAGATTAACAACTAGCAAATAACTTAAGTATCCAACAATATGGCCTAGACATGAGGATAAGCTACATAAGGCTTGGAAATTTGCAGCCATAAATAAATCGAAAAACAACTAAATGTATTTAAAATTTAAATAAAATAAAAGGACTTAAATCCATAAAAATAGATTGTTTATGGCTGTATAAAAGACTTAAAGGTTTTAAAAGTAATTAAGAATAATTCTATTATTAGCTAAACGACGGAACAAGCTCTATAATATTAAGTCTTATTGTCTTAATACAAATCAAATCCCATGTTGAGACAACTACTTCCCTGTCAAATGCCGCGCAGGATATTGAATTATATAACAGGTATTTGTATGTTATGCTGTGAGGTTGCAATATGGGATTTGTTCCTTAAAACTCGCAGTTTTCAATAAATTAGTAAACTTAAATTTAAATAAAAGTTTTTCTATAATACATGCAATAATAATATGTGCTTATCTATTAAGGAAATAAATTTCAAGAAAATTCTAATTTAATAATTTATTAAGAAATTATTAAAGGCGAAATGAAACTTGACTATATAAATATATTCAACCTGTATGTAGCTCTATAATATTAAATCTACAAAACAAATCTCATATTGAAACAACTACTTCCCTGCCGAATACCACGCAGGATATTCAATCACACAACAGGTATTTGCATGTTATTACCAGCCCCCAGTATATTTACATGTCACAAGATCTGAGTTAATTTTAGCTTTTTGTCTTATTTTCTTTTCTCCTTCTTTCTCGGGAAGGGACGGTCGGGATAGGGTACGGTCAACCCGAATATTTACGGCGATTTTTTTTTTATTATAAGTAATTCAATATTGCGTAAACGGACAATATGGGAAAGAAATTACAGTAATTAATCTTAAATACAGAATCTTAAAACGTCTAATAATGCTAGGGACGGTCTTGAAGACAATTAAAACACGCACATAAATTATTACCTGCATTTTCACTAGAATTCGTCACCATGCTTAACTGACAAATGTGTACGTAATACAACCAAATTTTACTGCCTGGTTACTACCGTGGCCTTCGAATTACTTTAATTATGTTGTGGATGGTCAGGAACAAGAATTCGGCGACATACTTTATAGCTATATAAAAGGATTCCAAATGAATATAATCCAAATGAATAAAATTCTATGTCTATTAAAGATTTCATATATTTTTAGTTATAAACATGAGTTGGGTTAGCATTTTCATATCACTAAATGAGTACTAGATAAATAACATTGTTTTTAAAACCTTATTCATTGTTGATAAGCAGACGAAGTTTTGTTTTAATTCAAGAATTGTTAAAAAACACAAATTTATTATGCAAATTGTGACTAAGTTATGAGCAGCAATAAAAGTTCTTAATAAGTTTATATTGGTGAAACCATCTAATTATAGATATAATCATATAAACTTATTAAGGGCGAAATGCAGCCTGAATATATAAATATATTTAACCTGCTCGTAGCTCTATAATATTAAGTCTTATTAAGACTACAAAACAATCCCATGTTGAGACAGCTACTTCTCTGCCTAATGCCGCGCAGAATATTAAATTATACAGCAGGTATTTGCATGTTATTACCAACCTCCAGTACATTTTCATGTCACTAAACGAGTACTAGATAAATATCATTGTTTTTAAGATCATTTCTTACTATTTTATTTTATTCACTTAAGTTAAATAGAAATAAATCATCTTAAAAACAATGTTGTTTATCTAGTATTCGTCTAGTGACATGTAAATGTACTGGGGGCCGGTAATAACATGCAAGTACCTGTTTTGTGAATAAATATCCTTTTATAAAATATCCATTTATATAGTCAGGTTACATTTCGCCCTTAATAAGTTATTTTAATTAAAATAAAAGTTATTAAATTAGAATTTTCCTGAAATTTATTTCTTAAATTAAAACGAATAATATAAAATATTAATAATAATATGAAATAAAAAAGTAATATAGATCATCACAACTCAAAAGGAAATATATTTATAATAATAGTAAATTTGGAGTAACTTAAAGTTTATGTCGTTTTCTGTCTAATATGCTGTCCATTAAGAAAAATATTTTTTATTGTTTTTTTTATTGGAAAAGCTACTGTAAAACAGACATTATCTCATTTGCAAGAGTAGAGAGAAAAATCTACACCAAGAACCAGATACAAAAGACTAATAAAGGAGATTGCTTAAGTTGATTTTGCATTGAACTGCATTTCTAATAGTCAAGAAATCTTAAACTTTACATAACATAACAATATAAATAATTCAAGTAATGTTAGGTAAAAACTGTAATTCTTATTAACTATATAATTAAGAAGTTTGAACAGTATTAAGCATTTGTAATTACATCCATTCAGGAAAGCTTAATTATATTTAGGTTATTTCATAAATGTGTTTGCGATCGTATACATTAATTACAATTACATAAAAACTTATTAAATCTAATCTTGTTTGTCAGTATCTTTTGTTTCAGTATGTTTAGTATCTTTTTTATTTATATGCTCGTTTATGCTTCTCTAATCGTACAATTAAACAAATTGCCTAAATTATTCTAAAGAAAGATGCAATTTGAAGATTCAATCTGATTATTTTACTTTTCATCAAGTTTAATGGTACTGGTGTTAAACTGCGATAAAACAACAATGTTATGTAATTGGGATGATAAAAAGCAGGTCGAGTAGTCAACAGGAATCCATTGTTCGATCACTTGACAGATACAGCAATAAAAAGCCCGGTCCTTCTTGTAACAGATTAGTAAACATTTGGGTAATTGTAGTCCCATTGAAGTTTTTGTCCCTCTGATAAATTTGTCATTATCAGTGAAATATATGCAAATTTCTATGTATGCTATTCATTAGGACAATAGCTTTGTTTAATTGTGATAGTTTTAAACATAAGTTAGAATGCATTGTCACTGTTAAATATTCTGTATAATTAGAGTATCTTGATTATAAATAATGTAGTGAATCAATTTAAATGAATTCGCCGAATACAAAATAAATTTACAATTTAATACAATTAATTAGCTGTAACGGATTCGAATATTTTAATTTCAAGGTTTTGTATTTTATTTTGCCTCACTTCATTAATTTAAATTAATAAACAAACAATCTTATAATCCATGATTTATAGTGTAAACACAATAATTTTGAAGAAATCACAAATATTTAAGGGTTCAAATAGTTTCTTCCTCTTCTTCTTTCGAATAGGCCTACTTTGGACTACGCTTGTTCAACTGTTGGGCTTTGACCTTTGCCCAGTATTGTCGCATCTTCTGCCGGTGTAACTCGTTTCTCTCTTCTCTCCAGGGGGTACCTTTCCTTCGAGGTTTTTCCTGAAATCCACGGACTTCCTTCAGGGTGCATCTCACAGACTCTCTGTTTTTGAGATCTGTTATTCCCAGTTCTTTAATATCCTTCTCGGTCTCTGTCAACCAAGTGGTACGAAGCTTCTTGTTTTGCCAGAAGGTGAACAGACGGTTGGTTAGTCGGTTTGGAGGCAATCTTGCAACGTGGCCATAGAAAGCTACCCTTCTTTTCTTTGCACAGTCAGAGAGCATCTCAATATGTTCGTAAAGCTCAGAGTTATGCCGTCTTCGGACGGATAGTTTGGTATACGAGGGTATACTCAAAATGTTATATATCATATAAATTTATGAATTTTGTAATTTATTGAGACATATTAGTACGAATTTCGACATATTAAATGTAATCATTTACCAATCTAGGTACATTTACTTGTATGACTTCTTGACGGGTTACAAAAGAAACAATCAGTAAAATAATTGTTTAAAGTTTATCATCTTAATATACGCATGACTAATATGATACGACTAGATAGATACGACTAGGGAGATAAAATATATGCACTTAATACTGGAAAGACTAGGATAAACTAGACTAGTCTGATAAGACTGGCAGGCACGAGATACATGTGATACATAGGACAACATGTGATACATAGGACCAGTATATATGATCCATATAGGACCCATACAAGTCTAGGCTAATATCACAAGATGAACACAAATCGAGAGTTCAGACTAAATAAACAAAATTTGACAAAGAAGACTCATTTGTCCATGTTAGACTATCATAGAACATCATCATAGTCAAACTATATTACATAGATAAAAAAAAAAACAAAGAGGCAAAAGTAGACAGGACATTCAGGACTTTTTGTTTTTTTTAAACGGGACGTAGCAAGCGCCGTTGGATAACTTGTCAAGTGCCCCCCCAAGATCATCTTGAGCATCTTCACACCGCTTCACACATGACGTCAAGATGTCGTTGCATTAGTTCTGCCTTACATCCCCCTTCCACGTCTACTAGACAGGTACTGTGAGGTTCAGGTACTGTCAAATTTCTTATTTCTTTCTACTTAAAGCCGTTTCCTCTCGTCATGCTCTTTCAAGGTGATGATGTTTGCGACTATATTGGTTGTTATTGTCCTGATATTCTGGTACCGAAATATATAGTCGGTTAGGCTTATGGGTTCTAGTTTAAGATGAGTTTTCTTTTCCCACGATCACGGGGGCGATGGGGTCGTGTCCGACAGCAGCATTGGAGCTGCAGCTGGATCTGACTCCGCTGCACCTTGTGGTGGAGAGCGCCGCCAGATCGGCGATCGTAAGGTTCAGCAAGGAAGGAATGGGCAGAGGTAAAATACTCGGGAACAGAGACCGAAACAGCCTCGCTGCCAAGATCCCCTGGCTGGTATCCATCGATGACATTCGAAGATGGTGTGTCTGTATTCCGGTGCTATGGAGAAGGGCTAAGGTGGTATTTATACCGAAGGTGGGAAAGAAAGACACCACTCAACCGAAGTCATTTAGACCCATTAGTCTAACATATTTTATGTTAAAGACAATGGAGAAGGTGATTGATAATTACCTTAGGACTATAGTGCTGGTAGGTACACCACTACACAAGAGTCAGCATGCTTACACAGCAGGGAAATCTACAGAAACCGCCCTGTATCAGCTGACAAATGAAATAGAAGCAGCACTAGAGACAAAGGAAGTAGCGATATGTGCCTTCTTGGATATAGAGGGAGCTTTTGACAACACTTCACACGAGGCTGTCAAGGCGGCCCTCGAGAGAAGGAGTATCGACAGTACTATCTCAAAGTGGATGGGAGAAATGCTGAGAACTAGAGTGGCGGAGACACAAGTGGGAAGAGATACCATTAAGATCTCCACAACTCGAGGGTGCCCAAAGGGAAGTATACTATCACCGCTAATGTGGAGCCTGGTAGTTGATGAACTACTGGTTAGGGTAAACAACCTAGACATCAAATGTCAAGGTTACGCCGATGACATAGTCATAATGGTCAGAGGAAAATTTGAGTAAACGCTCTGTGAAATTGTTCAGAGAGGCCTCAAAGTAACTATTAGATGGTGTCAAACAGTGGGATTGAGACTCAACCCGAGCAAAACCACGGTGATACCATTTACTAAAAGGAGAAAACTAAACTGCCTACATCCCATACTCATAGATGGGAAGGTAGTAGAATACCAACAGGAGATAAGGTATCTGGGTATCACACTAGATAGCAACCTCCTATGGAATAGACACGCTGAAGCAGTGGTAGGTAAAGCCAAACGCGCCCTAATGGTATGCAGAAATCTGGCAGGAAAAACGTGGGGTTGTAACCCCACTATCCTGCGATGGATGTACACCATGATAGTGAGACCTGCAATCACTTAAGGGGCGGTTGCGTGGGGAAGTAGAAAAAAATCAAGCTGGCCTCCATGAGGAAACAGCTTGAGAAGATTCAAAGACTGGCGTGTGTCTGCATCACGGGGGCGATGGGGTCGTGTCCGACAGCAGCATTGGAGCTGCTGCTGGATCTGACTCCGCTGCACCTTGTGGTGGAGAGCGCCGCCAGATCGGCGATCGTAAGGTTCAGCAAGGAAGGAATGGGCAGAGGTAAAATAATCGGGAGCAGACACCGAAACAGCCTCGCTGCCAAGATCCCCTGGCTGGAAGTACCAAAGACGAAATGGTATGCAAATACCACTTCGAGAAAAACTACACAGCAATGTGTAGTAGTAAAGCCGATTGGAGCGACGAATCCTCAGCATACCGCATAGAGCAAAATGCCATCAAGTGGTATACAGATGGTTCGAAGACAAAGGAAGGCACTGGTGCAGGAGTGTTTGGACCTCGTACCAGATACTCCGAATCCATGGGAACATCCCTAAGTATCTTCCAAGCAGAGGTACACGAAATCGAAAGATGTGCACAGTTTAACTTCGACAGGAATTACCGCAAAAAAAGAATTGCTATCCTGTCAGATAGCCAAGCAGCCATCAAGGCCATTAGCTTATACACTATCAGATCCAAACTGGTATGGGACTGTGTGGGGAAGCTGAACAAGCTTGGCAGGGATAATAAAGTAACGCTATACTGGGTACCAGGACACACTGGTATAGACGGAAACGAAGAAGCCGATCACCTAGCAAACAAGGGATCCAGTAGCCCCTTTATAGGTCCGGAACCCTTTTGCGGTATGAGCGTGAACACCATCCGCAAAAGTTTAGATGAAGAAATAAGAGGAAAATGGATGAAAACCTGGGAAGAACTTCCAGGGCTAAGGCAATCCAAAGTGATGCTGGGATCTTTTATCCAGAATAGAACTAAAGCTTGTCTGAAACTAAGCAGGAACAAGCTCAGAATTCTGACAGGAGCCCTAACGGGACAGTGCAGACTTAGGAAACATCTTAAGGCCCTAGGCCTAGACGAGGATGAAGGATGCAGATTCTGTAGCTCAGCAGAGGAAACCCTCATACATCTGTTCAAAGACTGCGGAGCATTACTCCGCAAGAGACAGATGTACCTTGGGGCTCACTGCTTGAACACAGAGGAGCTGCAGGTCTTGAATCCCACCCAGATCCTGAGATTCCTAAAGGAATCAGGATTAGAGGAGGCGCTCTAAATGGGTAAGTACACCAACACTTGGAGGAGGAGGGTGGGGTACAATAGATCTATAAAGGTCGCAGTACAAGTTGTCACCACCATATCTACAATCTACAATCCACAATGGTGTGTCGAACTCCATCTGCAAGGTCACAGTATTCACTAGGACTATCGGTTGCGCAGCACATATTATGCAGATATTCACTAGAACAACCATGACCGCTTAGCCCTTCCGTAAGGTGAAAATTCGTTTCACTAGGCTTACGTGTCACCCATTGCTCGACGTCAGGTATAAGGATAATGGTCCATTTCCCTCTATTCGATAGCTGCCATTCTTTTTGCCATGCCGTATACATTCGTACCCTAGCGGCTTTCCATTTATTGCTCTTTTTGCAATCGTATTGTACTCATAGCTTGTTCTCATTCAGTAGAGATCCTCTGTCTCTCGCACCATTAACTATATTAATACTATGCCCGAAATTACAAGTGCGGCCTCCATTGAGTCCTTTCGGCATGTACTGGATACTCACAGTGCCATTTCCGTTGGATTAGCGATAGATTATGCCTGACCGATTTCTTCTTCATGGCAATTGCCCATAACGGAGCTGCGCAAATCGAATGTACCACCGAGCATAGAAGCCTTTGCTTGCTACTTTTGGGGCCACCGACGTTGCGCATTACTTTGTCTAATACAGCAGCGGTGTTTCTTCTTTTCCCCCTTTACAAGAAAAGTAAAGGAGCCGATTTTTCTGAACCCTGTTAGCAACACTGTCTCTGTCTTTTCGGGGGTCAGTTTTAGTCTCTTTCCTTTCATCTAATTACCAACTTGATCTATAGCAATATTTGCTCTGAGCATTATTCCCCTTTCTGTTTTCCCAGTCACTACTAGAGCCAGGTCGTCAGCAAAACGCACAATCTCCACTCCCTCCGGCAGTTTAGGTCTGAAGACTCCATCGTACAGTATTTTCTACAGCGTCGGACCCAGAATTGAGGAACACCACTGCTGACATCTGCTGACTCTTCTCTTGCATTCTCTGATTTCCGAATGATATTTCTATTTCGTAGATAGTAATCTCCTTTTTAATCGCAGTAGATACGGTGCCATGCCCTTTCTTGTTAGTTACTCCAAGATGTTTTGCCATGCTGCAGAATTAACGACATTTCTAACGTAGAACGTTATAAGTGCACTTTGTTGTTCATTGTGAGCCTTCTTGGGCTTTTTTCCACATCGATGACCTTATCTATAGTATCTACTGTCGACTTTCCCTACCTGAACCCATGTTGCACCTCTTATAAATTCTCCTTGCCTCTAATCCTTGTCTTATTATTTGTAGCAGTAGTTACTTTAGGAGTTTTCCATTACTTTAGGAGTTTCTACATCTAGTAGACAAAGGGGTCCGTACGAGGAAGGTTTCTCAATGGGCTTATCTCCTTTTCTAATTAGGACAAGTTTAGCTTTTTCCATATATTTGGAAATATTCCTTCAGTGACTATATGGTTCGTTCAGAACATAGTTTGGCAACTTTATCACAATGATTTTTATAATCTCTGATGGAGGTTCATCTATACCTAGGGCTCTAAGACGCTGGCTGGCCTTTTATAGTTCCTGCTCATTGAATGCGACAATATCCAGCAGGTTTGGTTTCTACCAGATCGGTTCTTCATGGGTTGACAGTTTGTAGTGTTGTTTCCATTGGGATCATAATGTTTTGTTGCCTTAAGGGGCTATACCACTGTGACACTTTCAAAAAAAACGTTTTTTTTGGTCTTATTTAACAGTTCATACTTTCAAGTATATCCAGTGAAAAATTCAAGGCCGTATCTCTAATACTCCCCGAATGGCAGCCTTCTAAAGCGCAACCGCTCGCAGCGATAAAATTCTGCACCTGCCTGGAGGCGATACATTTTTGGATTTGGAGGCAATACATTTTTGGAAAACTTCTTTTTTTATATTTTTCACTAAGTGGATATTTTTTTTCTGAATTCTTCTGAATTTTTCTGAATTCGTATGATTTTTTTCGGATTTTTTTAATATTTTTGAAAAATATTTTTTCGATTATTTCGAAATTGGAAATAATGTCAAAAAGACAATAAAAATCTGGGAAAATTTAGCCGGATTCTGAAAAAACAATTCATTTATTTGAAACAAAATATAGGTTTTCCAAACATTTGCTAAAAACTTTTCAACATTATTATTGTGTAAAAGCAATGTTCCCGACATCTTTAATATATATGAGATTTTTTTCAGATTTTTTGTCGTATTCGGAAGTATATGAAGTTGAGAAAATATAGGCCGAACGTCGTTAACTTTAAACGCGTTTTTCTCGAAATGGCATTTTTCAAATTTGCCCCTGTTGTAACTCGAAGAGAAATTATCCGATTGACTTCAAATTTGGTCTGAGTACTATAGAATATATTTACTATACCGTAAACTAGGATATTTTTGATTGGATGAAAATTGGCAATTTGGCATTAAAAAAACGACCATTTTTTAGGCAAAAAACTGAACGAAAAACTTTTTTTCCATAACTACGCCATTTTGTTGGATTTTGATAATTTTCGATAATCCTAGTTCATGGTACACAAAATACCTTCTAGTTTAACGACAAATTTTTTTTCGGGTTCAGCTACTCAATCGGCAGTGGAGGAACTTTATTTTTTGGCGTTTCCGTAGGCAGCGCATAAGTCGCTTGGATGTTAATATTTTTCTATGAAAAAATTATGTAATAAAGGTCAAATATAGCCAAATATGTTCTTAATTTCCTGGAACATTTAATTGAGTACTTTTCTTCCAAAAAAATCGCGAAAATACCCCAAATTTTCAGCGGTCACAGTGGTATAGCCCCTTAATTTCAATCCTCTCATTGCAATTTGGAATGTACCCCAGGTTTCTTCGTTGATCTCGTGACATAGTTTTTGCCAGTGGTGTCGTTTTGATTTGTTGGTCTCGATTCTGAGAGTCATTTTCGCAGCTGTGTTCTGCTGCTTGAATTTTTGCTAGTTGTGTTGGGATAGGTTTATTTTAGCTTCAGTATATGCGACATATGCACATTAAGGACTAGACGGACAAAATTAACAAGAATGTCTAAAGAAACAATACGATATGTAGAAGACTTTGCTTACTTGTTATACAAATTTCCTCTTGTTATTTTGTTTTATATATTATTTATCTATTTTGCAGATTGTTTGATTATTTAAATTTTTGTCGTATACTATTCCATATTATCCTTGTACCTTAGTATGCGTATATTATCTATTAAAAATATCCACAGTGTAATTCCACATTATTAAACATTTTGTATTAACTATATGTATATTATCTCAGGTGTATATTGTAGATTACTTGTTTTTTTATAAAATTCTGATAGTGGTTATTCAACAATCTATTCATTTACCCTAGATTTACTTTTATTGACCAGAAAAGTAAATCTAAATTTAATATTAAAATACATTTACAGTTAATATATTATATATCTAGTTTATAGCTGAATAAATCAACTTTATTGCCGACTATATTTAATAACAAGAAACCTTTATTGCCAAATATATTTAAGTAGATAATACTAATAAAGTTGCATAATTTATACCGAATTAGAAAACAAAACTGTCTCAGAAATAAATATAACTGATACAAGATATTTTGTAACAGTCATTCTTACTATTAGTTCTATTACTTACTCGTTAAAAAGGTGTATTTCAAACACAAAGACTTCTTGTTAGATAAAATATTCATTTTTCTGAAAAATTCACAGAAATTCACAAGTTTTTACCCCCAATTTTTGTGAATATATATATTATATATATATATATATATATATATATATATATATATATATATATATACAAGATATGAAAGTTACTAAAAAGTAAAATTCGGATAACGTGCGTAGCACAACCGCATAACCATGCTAAGGAATTGAAAGAAAAACAGAATATAACATCCAACCAAAAAGGACAGGAACAACCCTAAACCAGGAACCTAACCTGTGTACAGTGAATAATACAACATCTTCTGTCACTTTTTGGCACACCCCGCTCGAAGATGCGTTGTGTGAGCCGTTTCGCTGCGTCAAAGCAAGTGACAAGAAACGGTCAAGACCTAAAAATGTCAGGGGCTGAAGGCCGGCAGTTCTTAATAAAAGCGACTGAAAACTAGTTGAAGAACTGCCGGCCTTCAGCCCCTGACATTTTTAGGTCTTGACCGTTTCTTGTCACTTGCTTTGACGCAGCGAAACGGCGCACACAACGCATCTTCGAGCGGGGTGTGCCAAAGAGTGACAGAAGATGTTGTATTATTCACTGTACACAGGTTAGGTTCCTGGTTTAGGGTTGTTCCTGTCCTTTTGGTTGGATGTTATATTCTGTTTTTCTTTCAATTATATATATATATATATATATATATATATATATATATATATATATATATATATAGAAGATATTATATAACTTGTGAAGTTATATACATCTACACACTTTACATGACTCGAGTTTCGATTGTTGAAGGTCATTTGCAAGTGAAAATCGTGTAAGTATGCCGCTTACACGATATACATAATATAATACTTTCACAAAAAATAGAACATTGTGAATTTTTCAAATCAGAGTAAATTGGATTACCACGTAGTAATAGTCAAAACTATCCTTTCATTTTTATGAAAATCTTTTCTACATGGAATCTATTTTTTTATTAGATACAAGTGAAATTAAAATACATTACATTTTATAGCTCCACATAACTTTTACAAAAGATTAGTGAAAGAATAATAGATAATTTAACAATTCCGAAAAGGCAATTTAATAGGATTTACGTGTTAACAAAGGCTTTTTATTATCCTGATCATTAACAAATTGAACCAAAAAAATAAACTAAGTTTCTATTGTAATATAACAATGAGAACCTAAATTGGATTCAACATGTACTCTTCAAATAAATTTAATTATATTTTATAGAAAATATAAAGAGATCCAAAACTAGTTAATTACTTGTCTTTGCTTGTCTCCTCGAGTCCCAACCAGTGAAAAGAGACAAACATGTCTAGAAAAGAACTAAAGAGACAAAAAGTAGACCCAAATAATTAATTAATAGGATTAGACCAGGATCACTTGGCTAGAGAGACAAAATGGAAAGCAAACGGAACAGCTAGACAGCTAAAACTAGCTGAACCAAACAAGCAGAGATAGACAAGACTAGAGAGACAACACAAGACAAACAAGAGTAGACAGACAAGTATAGACATACAATACTAGACATGCAAGAATAGACTATCGAGACTAGACAGACAAGAGTAGACAGATAAGGCTAGACAGACAATACTAGAGAGAGAAGACTAGACAACAAAACTAGGCAGACAAGTCTAGACAGACAAAGACTAGACAGACAAAGACTAGACAGACAAGACTAGACAGACAAGACTGTACAGACACGACTGGACAAGACAGATAAGACTAGACAGACAACACTAGACAGCCAGACTAGACAGACAAGGCTAGACAGACAGGACTAGACAGACAAGACTAGACAGACAAGACTACACAGACAAGACTACACAGACAAGACTAGACGGACAAGACTAGACAGACAAGACTAGACAGACAAGACTAGACAGACAAGACTAGACAGACAAGACTACACAGACAAGACTAGACAGACAAGACTAGACAGACAAGACTAGACAGACAAGACTAGACAGACAAGACTAGACAGACAAGACTAGACAGACAAGACTAGACAGACAAGACTAGACAGACAAGACTAGAGAGACAAGACTAGAGAGACAAGACTAGACAGACAAGACTAGACAGACAAGACTAGAGAGACAAGACTAGACGGACAAGACTAGACAGACAAGACTAGACAGACAAGACAAGACAGACAAGACTAGACAGACAAGACTAGACATACAAGACTAGACAGACAAGATTAGACAGACAAGACTAGACAGACAAGACCAGACAGACAAGACTAGACAGACAAGACTAGACAGACAAGACTAGACAGACAGGACTAGACAGACAAGACTAGACAGACAAGACTAGACAGACAAGACTAGACAGACAAGACTACACAGACAAGACTAGACGGACAAGACTAGACAGACAAGACTAGAGAGACAAGACTAGAGAGACAAGACTAGAGAGACAAGACTAGACGGACAAGACTAGACAGACAAGACTAGACAGACAAGACAAGACAGACAAGACTGGACAGACAAGACTAGACATACAAGACTAGACAGACAAGATTAGACAGACAAGACTAGACAGACAAGACTAGACAGACAAGACTAGACAGACAAGACTAGACAGACAAGACTAGACATACAAGACTAGACAGACAAGATTAGACAGACAAGACTAGACAGATAAGACTAGACAGACAAGACTAGACAGACAAGACTAGACAAACAAGACTAGACAGACAGGACTAGACAGACAAGACTAGACAGACAAGACTAGACAGACAAGACTAGACAGACAAGACTAGACAGACAAGACTAGACAGACAAGACTAGACAGACAAGACTAGACAGACAAGACTAGACAGACAAGACTAGACAGACAGGACTAGACAGACAAGACTAGACAGACAAGACTAGACAGACAAGACTAGACAGACAAGACTAGACAGACAAGACTAGACAGACAAGACTAGACAGACAAGACTAGACAGACAAGACTAGACAGACAAGACTAGACAGACAAGACTAGACAGACTACAGACAAGACTAGACAGACAAGACTAGACAGACAAGACTAGACAGAAAAGACTAGACAGACAAGACTAGACAGACAAGACTAGACAGACAAGACTAGACAGACAAGATAGACAGACAAGACTAGACAGACAAGACTAGACTAGACAGACAAGACTAGACAGACAAGACTAGACAGACAAGACTAGACAGACAAGACTAGACAGACAAGACTAGACAGACAAGACTAGACAGACAAGACTAGACAGACAAGACTAGACAGACAAGACTAGACAGACAAGACTAGACAGACAAGACTAGACAGACAAGACTAGACAGACAAGACTAGACAGACAAGACTAGACAGACAAGACTAGACAGACAAGACTAGACAGACAAGACTAGACAGACAAGACTAGACAGACAAGACTAGACAGACAAGACTAGACAGACAAGACTAGACAGACAAGACTAGACAGACAAGACTAGACAGACAAGACTAGACAGACAAGACTAGACAGACAAGACTAGACAGACAAGACTAGACAGACAAGACTAGACAGACAAGACTAGACAGACAAGACTAGACAGACAAGACTAGACAGACAAGACTAGACAGACAAGACTAGACAGACAAGCTAGACAGACAAGACTAGACAGACAAGACTAGACAGACAAGACTAGACAGACAAGACTAGACAGACAAGACTAGACAGACAAGACTAGACAGACAAGACTAGACAGACAAGACTAGACAGACAAGACTAGACAGACAAGACTAGACAGACAAGACTAGACAGACAAGACTAGACAGACAAGACTAGACAGACAAGACTAGACAGACAAGACTAGACAGACAAGACTAGACAGACAAGACTAGACAGACAAGACTAGACAGACAAGACTAGACAGACAAGACTAGACAGACAAGACTAGACAGACAAGACTAGACAGACAAGACTAGACAGACAAGACTAGACAGACAAGACTAGACAGACAAGACTAGACAGACAAGACTAGACAGACAAGACTAGACAGACAAGACTAGACAGACAAGACTAGACAGACAAGACTAGACAGACAAGACTAGACAGACAAGACTAGACAGACAAGACTAGACAGACAAGACTAGACAGACAAGACTAGACAGACAAGACTAGACAGACAAGACTAGACAGACAAGACTAGACAGACAAGACTAGACAGACAAGACTAGACAGACAAGACTAGACAGACAAGACTAGACAGACAAGACTAGACAGACAAGACTAGACACAGACAAGACTAGACAGACAAGACTAGACAGACAAGACTAGACAGACAAGACTAGACAGACAAGACTAGACAGACAAGACTAGACAGACAAGACTAGACAGACAAGACTAGACAGACAAGACTAGACAGACAAGACTAGACAGACAAGACTAGACAGACAAGACTAGACAGACAAGACTAGACAGACAAGACTAGACAGACAAGACTAGACAGACAAGACTAGACAGACAAGACTAGACAGACAAGACTAGACAGACAAGACTAGACAGACAAGACTAGACAGACAAGACTAGACAGACAAGACTAGACAGACAAGACTAGACAGACAAGACTAGACAGACAAGACTAGACAGACAAGACTAGACAGACAAGACTAGACAGACAAGACTAGACAGACAAGACTAGACAGACAAGACTAGACAGACAAGACTAGACAGACAAGACTAGACAGACAAGACTAGACAGACAAGACTAGACAGACAAGACTAGACAGACAAGACTAGACAGACAAGACTAGACAGACAAGACTAGACAGACAAGACTAGACAGACAAGACTAGACAGACAAGACTAGACAGACAAGACTAGACAGACAAGACTAGACAGACAAGACTAGACAGACAAGACTAGACAGACAAGACTAGACAGACAAGACTAGACAGACAAGACTAGACAGACAAGACTAGACAGACAAGACTAGACAGACAAGACTAGACAGACAAGACTAGACAGACAAGACTAGACAGACAAGACTAGACAGACAAGACTAGACAGACAAGACTAGACAGACAAGACTAGACAGACAAGACTAGACAGACAAGACTAGACAGACAAGACTAGACAGACAAGACTAGACAGACAAGACTAGACAGACAAGACTAGACAGACAAGACTAGACAGACAAGACTAGACAGACAAGACTAGACAGACAAGACTAGACAGACAAGACTAGACAGACAAGACTAGACAGACAAGACTAGACAGACAAGACTAGACAGACAAGACTAGACAGACAAGACTAGACAGACAAGACTAGACAGACAAGACTAGACAGACAAGACTAGACAGACAAGACTAGACAGACAAGACTAGACAGACAAGACTAGACAGACAAGACTAGACAGACAAGACTAGACAGACAAGACTAGACAGACAAGACTAGACAGACAAGACTAGACAGACAAGACTAGACAGACAAGACTAGACAGACAAGACTAGACAGACAAGACTAGACAGACAAGACTAGACAGACAAGACTAGACAGACAAGACTAGACAAGACTAGACAGACAAGACTAGACAGACAAGACTAGACAGACAAGACTAGACAGACAAGACTAGACAGACAAGACTAGACAGACAAGACTAGACAGACAAGACTAGACAGACAAGACTAGACAGACAAGACTAGACAGACAAGACTAGACAGACAAGACTAGACAGACAAGACTAGACAGACAAGACTAGACAGACAAGACTAGACAGACAAGACTAGACAGACAAGACTAGACAGACAAGACTAGACAGACAAGACTAGACAGACAAGACTAGACAGACAAGACTAGACAGACAAGACTAGACAGACAAGACTAGACAGACAAGACTAGACAGACAAGACTAGACAGACAAGACTAGACAGAACAAGACTAGACAGACAAGACTAGACAAACAAGACTAGACAGACACAGACTAGACAGACAAGACTAGACAGACAAGACTAGACAGACAAGACTAGACAGACAAGACTAGACAGACAAGACTAGACAGACAAGACTAGACAGACAAGACTAGACAGACAAGACTAGACAGACAAGACTAGACAGACAAGACTAGACAGACAAGACTAGACAGACAAGACTAGACAGACAAGACTAGACGACTAGACAGACAAGACTAGACAGACAAGACTAGACAGACAAGACAACAGACAAGACAGACAGACAAGACTAGACAGACAAGACTAGACAGACAAGACTAGACAGACAAGACTAGACAGACAAGACTAGACAGACAAGACTAGACAGACAAGACTAGACAGACAAGACTAGACAGACAAGACTAGACAGACAAGACTAGACAGACAAGACTAGACAGACAAGACTAGACAGACAAGACTAGACAGCAAGACTAACAGACAAGACTAGACAGACAAGACTAGACAGACAAGACTAGACAGACAAGACTAGACAGACAAGACTAGACAGACAAGACTAGACAGACAAGACTAGACAGACAGACAGACAAGACTAGACAGACAAGACTAGACAGACAAGACTAGACAGACAAGACTAGACAGACAAGACTAGACAGACAAGACTAGACAGACAAGACTAGACAGACAAGACTAGACAGACAAGGACTAGACAGACAAGACTAGACAGACAAGACTAGACAGACAAGACTAGACAGACAAGACTAGACAGACAAGACTAGACAGACAAGACTAGACAGACAAGACTAGACAGACAAGACTAGACAGACAAGACTAGACAGACAAGACTAGACAGACAAGACTAGACAGACAAGACTAGACAGACAAGACTAGACAGACAAGACTAGACAGACAAGACTAGACAGACAAGACTAGACAGACAAGACTAGACAGACAAGACTAGACAGACAAGACTAGACAGACAAGACTAGACAGACAAGACTAGACAGACAAGACTAGACAGACAAGACTAGACAGACAAGACTAGACAGACAAGACTAGACAGACAAGACTAGACAGACAAGACTAGAGACAGACAAGACTAGACAGACAAGACTAGACAGACAAGACTAGACAGACAAGACTAGACAGACAAGACTAGACAGACAAGACTAGACAGACAAGACTAGACAGACAAGACTAGACAGACAAGACTAGACAGACAAGACTAGACAGACAAGACTAGACAGACAAGACTAGACAGACAAGACTAGACAGACAAGACTAGACAGACAAGACTAGACAGACAAGACTAGACAGACAAGACTAGACAGACAAGACTAGACAGACAAGACTAGACAGACAAGACTAGACAGACAAGACTAGACAGACAAGACTAGACAGACAAGACTAGACAGACAAGACTAGACAGACAAGACTAGACAGACAAGACTAGACAGACAAGACTAGACAGACAAGACTAGACAGACAAGACTAGACAGACAAGACTAGACAGACAAGACTAGACAGACAAGACTAGACAGACAAGACTAGACAGACAAGACTAGACAGACAAGACTAGACAGACAAGACTAGACAGACAAGACTAGACAGACAAGACTAGACAGACAAGACTAGACAGACAAGACTAGACAGACAAGACTAGACAGACAAGACTAGACAGACAAGACTAGACAGACAAGACTAGACAGACAAGACTAGACAGACAAGACTAGACAGACAAGACTAGACAGACAAGACTAGACAGACAAGACTAGACAGACAAGACTAGACAGACAAGACTAGACAGACAAGACTAGACAGACAAGACTAGACAGACAAGACTAGACAGACAAGACTAGACAGACAAGACTAGACAGACAAGACTAGACAGACAAGACTAGACAGACAAGACTAGACAGACAAGACTAGACAGACAAGACTAGACAGACAAGACTAGACAGACAAGACTAGACAGACAAGACTAGACAGACAAGACTAGACAGACAAGACTAGACAGACAAGACTAGACAGACAAGACTAGACAGACAAGACTAGACAGACAAGACTAGACAGACAAGACTAGACAGACAAGACTAGACAGACAAGACTAGACAGACAAGACTAGACAGACAAGACTAGACAGACAAGACTAGACAGACAAGACTAGACAGACAAGACTAGACAGACAAGACTAGACAGACAAGACTAGACAGACAAGACTAGACAGACAAGACTAGACAGACAAGACTAGACAGACAAGACTAGACAGACAGACTAGACAAGACTAACAGACAAGACTAGACAGACAAGACTAGACAGACAAGACTAGACAGACAAGACTAGACAGACAAGACTAGACAGACAAGACTAGACAGACAAGACTAGACAGACAAGACTAGACAGACAAGACTAGACAGACAAGACTAGACAGACAAGACTAGACAGACAAGACTAGACAGACAAGACTAGACAGACAAGACTAGACAGACAAGACTAGACAGACAAGACTAGACAGACAAGACTAGACAGACAAGACTAGACAGACAAGACTAGACAGACAACAGACAGACTAGACAGACAAGACTAGACAGACAAGACTAGACAGACAAGACTAGACAGACAAGACTAGACAGACAAGACTAGACAGACAAGACTAGACAGACAAGACTAGACAGACAAGACTAGACAGACAAGACTAGACAGACAAGACTAGACAGACAAGACTAGACAGACAAGACTAGACAGACAAGACTAGACAGACAAGACTAGACAGACAAGACTAGACAGACAAGACTAGACAGACAAGACTAGACAGACAAGACTAGACAGACAGACAAGACTAGACAGACAAGACTAGACAGACAAGACTAGACAGACAAGACTAGACAGACAAGACTAGACAGACAAGACTAGACAGACAAGACTAGACAGACAAGACTAGACAGACAAGACTAGACAGACAAGACTAGACAGACAAGACTAGACAGACAAGACTAGACAGACAAAGACTAGACAGACAAGACTAGACAGACAAGACTAGACAGACAAGACTAGACAGACAAGACTAGACAGACAAGACTAGACAGACAAGACTAGACAGACAAGACTAGACAGACAAGGACTAGACAGACAAGACTAGACAGACAAGACTAGACAGACAAGACTAGACAGACAAGACTAGACAGACAAGACTAGACAGACAAGACTAGACAGACAAGACTAGACAGACAAGACTAGACAGACAAGACTAGACAGACAAGACTAGACAGACAAGACTAGACAGACAAGACTAGACAGACAAGACTAGACAGACAAGACTAGACAGACAAGACTAGACAGACAAGACTAGACAGACAAGACTAGACAGACAAGACTAGACAGACAAGACTAGACAGACAAGACTAGACAGACAAGACTAGACAGACAAGACTAGACAGACAAGACTAGACAGACAAGACTAGACAGACAAGACTAGACAGACAAGACTAGACAGACAAGACTAGACAGGACAAGACTAGACAGACAAGACTAGACAGACAAGACTAGACAGACAAGACTAGACAGACAAGACTAGACAGACAAGACTAGACAGACAAGACTAGACAAGACTAGACACGACAAGGTCTAGACAGACAAGACTAGACAGACAAGACTAGACAGACAAGACTAGACAGACAAGACTAGACAGACAAGACTAGACAGACAAGACTAGACAGACAAGACTAGACAGACAAGACTAGACAGACAAGACTAGACAGACAAGACTAGACAGACAAGACTAGACAGACAAGACTAGACAGACAAGACTAGACAGACAAGACTAGACAGACAAGACTAGACAGACAAGACTAGACAGACAAGACTAGACAGACAAGACTAGACAGACAAGACTAGACAGACAAGACTAGACAGACAAGACTAGACAGACAAGACTAGACAGACAAGACTAGACAGACAAGACTAGACAGACAAGACTAGACAGACAAGACTAGACAGACAAGACTAGACAGACAAGACTAGACAGACAAGACTAGACAGACAAGACTAGACAGACAAGACTAGACAGACAAGACTAGACAGACAAGACTAGACAGACAAGACTAGACAGACAAGACTAGACAGACAAGACTAGACAGACAAGACTAGACAGACAAGACTAGACAGACAAGACTAGACAGACAAGACTAGACAGACAAGACTAGACAGACAAGACTAGACAGACAAGACTAGACAGACAAGACTAGACAGACAAGACTAGACAGACAAGACTAGACAGACAAGACTAGACAGACAAGACTAGACAGCAAGACAGACAAGACTAACAGACAAGACTAGACAGACAAGACTAGACAGACAAGACTAGACAGACAAGACTAGACAGACAAGACTAGACAGACAAGACTAGACAGACAAGACTAGACAGACAAGACTAGACAGACAAGACTAGACAGACAAGACTAGACAGACAAGACTAGACAGACAAGACTAGGACAGACAAGACTAGACAGACAAGACTAGACAGACAAGACTAGACAGACAAGACTAGACAGACAAGACTAGACAGACAAGACTAGACAGACAAGACTAGACAGACAAGACTAGACAGACAAGACTAGACAGACAAGACTAGACAGACAAGACTAGACAGACAAGACTAGACAGACAAAGACTAGACAGGACAAGACTAGGACAGACAAGACTAGACAGACAAGACTAGACAGACAAGACTATACAGACAAGACTAGACAGACAAGACTAGACAGACAAGACTAGACAGACAAGACTAGACAGACAAGACTAGACAGACAAGACTAGACAGACAAGACTAGACAGACAAGACTAGACAGACAAGACTAGACAGACAAGACTAGACAGACAAGACTAGACAGACAAGACTAGACAGACAAGACTAGACAGACAAGACTAGACAGACAAGACCTAGACAGACAAGACTAGACAGACAAGACTAGACAGACAAGACTAGACAGACAAGACTAGACAGACAAGACTAGACAGACAAGACTAGACAGACAAGACTAGACAGACAAGACTAGACAGACAAGACTAGACAGACAAGACTAGACAGACAAGACTAGACAGACAAGACTAGACAGACAAGACTAGACAGACAAGACTAGACAGACAAGACTAGACAGACAAGACTAGACAGGACAAGACTAGACAGACAAGACTAGACAGACAAGACTAGACAGACAAGACTAGACAGACAAGACTAGACAGACAAGACTAGACAGACAAGACTAGACAGACAAGACTAGACAGACAAGACTAGACAGACAAGACTAGACAGACAAGACTAGACAGACAAGACTAGACAGACAAGACTAGACAGACAAGACTAGACAGACAAGACTAGACAGACAAGACTAGACAGACAAGACTAGACAGACAAGACTAGACAGACAAGACTAGACAGACAAGACTAGACAGACAAGACTAGACAGACAAGACTAGACAGACAAGACTAGACAGACAAGACTAGACTAGACAGGACTAGACAGACAAGACTAGACAGACAAGACTAGACAGACAAGACTAGACAGACAAGACTAGACAGACAAGACTAGACAGACAAGACTAGACAGACAAGACTAGACAGACAAGACTAGACAGACAAGACTAGACAGACAAGACTAGGACAGACAAGACTAGACAGACAAGACTAGACAGACAAGACTAGACAGACAAGACTAGACAGACAAGACTAGACAGACAAGACTAGACAGACAAGACTAGACAGACAAGACTAGACAGACAAGACTAGACAGACAAGACTAGACAGACAAGACTAGACAGACAAGACTAGACAGACAAGACTAGACAGACAAGACTAGACAGACAAGACTAGACAGACAAGACTAGACAGACAAGACTAGACAGACAAGACTAACAGACAAGACTAGACAGACAAGACTAGACAGACAAGACTAGACAGACAAGACTAGACAGACAAGACTAGACAGACAAGACTAGACAGACAAGACTAGACAGACAAGACTAGACAGACAAGACTAGACAGACAAGGACTAGACAGACAAGACTAGACAGACAAGACTAGACAGACAAGACTAGACAGACAAGACTAGACAGACAAGACTAGACAGACAAGACTAGACAGACAAGACTAGACAGACAAGACTAGACAGACAAGACTAGACAGACAAGACTAGACAGACAAGACTAGACAGACAAGACTAGACAGACAAGACTAGACAGACAAGACTAGACAGACAAGACTAGACAGACAAGACTAGACAGACAAGACTAGACAGACAAGACTGGAACAGACAAGACTAGACAGACAAGACTAGACAGACAAGACTAGACCAGAAGAAGACTAGACAGACAAGACTAGACAGACAAGACTAGACAGACAAGACTAGACAGACAAGACTAGACAGACAAGACTAGACAGACAAGACTAGACAGACAAGACTAGACAGACAAGACTAGACAGACAAGACTAGACAGACAAGACTAGACAGACAAGACTAGACAGACAAGACTAGACAGACAAGACCTAGACAGACAAGACTAGACAGACAAGACTAGACAGACAAGACTAGACAGACAAGACTAGACAGACAAGACTAGACAGACAAGACTAGACAGACAAGACTAGACAGACAAGACTAGACAGACAAGACTAGACAGACAAGACTAGACAGACAAGACTATGACAGACAAGACTAGACAGACAGACTAGACAGGACAAGACTAGACAGACCAGAGACAAGACTAGACAGACAAGACTAGACAAACAAGACTAGACAGACAAGACTAGACAGACAAGACTAGACAGACAAGACTACACAGACAAGACTAGACAGACAAGACTAGACAGACAAGACTAGATAGACAAGACTAGACAGACAAGACTACACAGACAAGACTAGACAGACAAGACTAGACAGACAAGGACTAGACGACAAGACAAACAGACAAGACTAGACAGACAAGACTAGACAGACAAGACTAGACAGACAAGACTAGACAGACAAGACTAGACAGACAAGACTAGACAGACAAGACTAGACAGACAAGACTAGACAGACAAGACTAGACAGACAAGACTAGACAGACAAGACTAGACAGACAAGACTAGACAGACAAGACTAGACAGACAAGACTAGACAGACAAGACTAGACAGACAAGACTAGACAGACAAGACTAGACAGACAAGACTAGACAGACAAGACTAGACAGACAAGACTAGACAGACAAGACTAGACAGACAAGACTAGACAGACAAGACTAGACAGACAAGACTAGACTAGACAAGACTAGACAGACAAGACTAGACAGACAAGACTAGACAGACAAGACTAGACAGACAAGACTAGACAGACAAGACTAGACAGACAAGACTAGACAGACAAGACTAGACAGACAAGACTAGACAGACAAGACTAGACAGACAAGACTAGACAGACAAGACTAGACAGACAAGACTAGACAGACAAGACTAGACAGACAAGACTAGACAGACAAGACTAGACAGACAAGACTAGACAGACAAGACTAGACAGACAAGACTAGACAGACAAGACTAGACAGACAAGACTAGACAGACAAGACTAGACAGACAAGACTAGACAGACAAGACTAGACAGACAAGACTAACAGACAGACAACAGACTAGACTAGACAACAAGACTAGACAGACAAGACTAGACAGACAAGACTAGACAGACAAGACTAGACAGACAAGACTAGACAGACAAGACTAGACAGACAAGACTAGACAGACAAGACTAGACAGACAAGACTAGACAGAACAAGACTAGACAGACAAGACTAGACAGACAAGACTAGACAGACAAGACTAGACAGACAAGACTAGACAGACAAGACTAGACAGACAAGACTAGACAGACAAGACTAGACAGACAAGACTGAGACAGACAAGACTAGACAGACAAGACTAGACAGACAAGACTAGACCGACAAGACTAGACATACAAGACTAGACAGACAAGACTTAGACAGACATGACTAGACAGACAATACAAATCAGAGAAGGCTAGACAGACAAGACAAATAATCAAAAGGGAAGCACAAGTTCTCTCACAGAACATGAGCCACCTCTAACTGTAGCTAAGAAATTAAACAAGACTAGACAGACAAGACTAGACAGACAAGACTAGACAGACAAGACTAGACAGACAAGACTAGACAGACAAGACTAGACAGACAAGACTAGACAGACAAGACTAGACAGACAAGACTAGACAGACAAGACTAGACAGACAAGACTAGACAGACAAGACTAGAACAGACAAGACTAGACAGACAAGACTAGACAGACAAGACTAGACAGACAAGACTAGACAGACAAGACTAGACAGACAAGACTAGACAGACAAGACTAGACAGACAAGACTAGACAGACAAGACTAGACAGACAAGACTAGACAGACAAGACTAGACAGACAAGACTAGACAGACAAGACTAGACAGACAAGACTAGACAGACAAGACTAGACAGACAAGACTAGACAGACAAGACTAGACAGACAAGACTAGACAGACAAGACTAGACAGACAAGACTAGACATACAAGACTAGACAGACAAGACTAGACAGACAAGACTAGACAGACACGACTAGACAGACAAGACTAGACAGACAAGACTAGACAGACAAGACTAGACAGACAAGACTAGACAGACAAGGACTAGACAGACAAGACTAGACAGACAAGACTAGACAGACAAGACTAGACAGACAAGACAAGACTAGACAGACAAGACTAGACAGACAAGACTAGACAGACAAGACTAGACAGACAAGACTAGACAGACAAGACTAGACAGACAAGACTAGACAGACAAGACTAGACAGACAAGACAAGACAGAACAAGACTAGACAGACAAGACAGCTAGACAGACAAGACTAGACAGACAAGACTAGACAGACAAGACTAGACAGACAAGACTAGACAGACAAGACTAGACAGACAAGACTAGACAGACAAGACTAGACAGACAAGACTAGACAGACAAGACTAGACAGACAAGACTAGACAGACAAGACTAGACAGACAAGACTAGACAGACAAGACTAGACAGACAAGACTAGACAGACAAGACTAGACAGACAAGACTAGACAGACAAAGACTAGACAGACAAGACTAGACAGACAAGACTAGACAGACAAGACTAGATAGACAAGACTAGACAGACAAAACTAGACAGACAAGACTAGACAGAAAAGACTAGACAGACAAGACTAGTCAGACAAGACTAGACAGGACAAGACTAGGCAGACAAGACTAGACAGACAAGACTAGACAGACAAGACTAGACAGACAAGACTAGACAGACAAGACTAGACAGACAAGACTAGACAGACAAGACAGAAAAGACAAGACAGACAAGACTAGACAGACAAGACTAGACAGACAAGACTAGACAGACAAGACTAGACAGACAAGACTAGACAGACAAGACTAGACAGACAAGACTAGACAGACAAGACTAGACAGACACGACTAGACAGACAAGACTAGACAGACAAGACTAGACAGACAAGAGTAGACAGAAAAGACAAGACAGACAAGACTAGACAGACACGACTAGACAGACAGGACTAGACAGACAAGACTAGACAGACAAGACTAGACAGACAAGACTAGACAGACAAGACTAGACAGACAAGAGTAGACAGAAAAGACAAGACAGACAAGACTAGACAGACAAGACTAGACAGACAAGACAAGATAGACAAGACTAGACAGACAAGACTAGACAGACAAGACTAGACAGACAAAACTAGACAGACAAGACTAGACAGACAAGACTAGACAGACAAGACTAGACAGACAAGACTAGACAGACAAGACTAGATAGACAAGACTAGACCGACAAGACTAGACAGACAAGCCTAGACAGACAAGACTAGACAGACAAGACTAGACAGACAAGACTAGACAGACAAGACTAGACAGACAAGACTAGACAGACAAGACTAGACAGACAAGACTAGACAGACAAGACTAGACAGACAAGACTAGACAGACAAGACTAGACAGACAAGACTAAACAGACAAGACTAGACAGACAAGACTAGATAGACAAGACTAGACAGACAAGACTAGACCGACAAGACTAGACAGACAAGACTAGACAGACAAGACTAGACAGTTATCACTAGACAGACAAGACTAGACAGACAAGACTAGACAGACAAGACTAGACAGGCAAGATTAGACAGACAAGACTAGACAGACAAGGACTAGACAGACAAGACTAGACAGACAAGACTAGACAGACAAGACTAGACAGACAAGACTAGACAGACAAGACTAGACAGACAAGACTAGACAGACTAGACAGACAAGACCAGACAGACAAGACTAGACAGACAAGACTAGACAGACAAGACTAGACAGACAAGACTAGACAGACAAGACTAGACAGACAAGACTAGACAGACAAGACTAGTCAGACAAGACTAGACAGACAAGACTAGACAGACAAGACTAGACAGACAAGACTAGACAGACAAGACTAGACAGAGAGGACTAGACAGACAAGACTAGACAGACAAGACTAGACAGACAAGACTAGACAGACAAGACTAGACAGACAAGACTAGACAGACAAGGACTAGACAGAACAAGACTAGACAGACAAGACTAGACAGACAAGACTAGACTGACAAGACTAGACTGACAAGACTAGACAGAGACTAGACAGGACAAGACTAGACAGACTAGACCAGACAAGACCAGACAGACTAGACAGACCAAGACTAGACAGACAAGACTAGACAGACAAGACTAGACAGACAAGACTAGACAGACAAGACTAGACAGACAAGACTAGACAGACAAGACTAGACAGACAAGACTAGACAGACAAGACTAGACAGACAAGACTAGACAGACAAGACTAGACAGACAAGACTAGACAGACAAGACTAGACAGACAAGACTAGACAGAAGACTAGACAGAGACTAGACAGACAAGACTAACTGACAAGACTGACAGACTAGACAGACAAGACTAGACAGACTAGACAGACAAGACTAACGACTAGACAGACAAGACTAGACAGACAGACTAGACAGACAAGACTAGACAGACAAGACTAGACAGACAAGACTAGACAGACAAGACTAGACAGACAAGACTAGACAGACAAGACTAGACAGACAAGACTAGACAGACAAGACTAGACAGACAAGACTAGACAGACAAGACTAGACAGACAAGACTAGACAGACAAGACTAGACAGACAAGACTAGACAGAGACAAGACTAGACAGACAAGACTAGACAGACAAGACTAGACAGACAAGACTAGACAGACAAGACTAGACAGACAAGACTAGACAGACAAGACTAGACAGACAAGACTAGACAGACAAGACTAGACAGACAAGACCTAGACAGACAAGACTAGGACAGACAAGACTAGACAGACAAGACTAGAACAGACTAGACAGACAAGACTAGACAGACAAGACTAGACAGACAAGACTAGACAGACAAGACTAGACAGACAAGACTAGACAGACAAGACTAGACAGACAAGACTAGACAGACAAGACTAGACAGACAAGACTAGACAGACAAGACTAGACAGACAAGACTAGACAGACAAGACTAGACAGACAAGACTAGACAGACAAGACTAGACAGACAAGACTAGACAGACAAGACTAGACAGACAAGACTAGACAGACAAGACTAGACAGACAAGACTAGACAGACAAGACTAGACAGACAAGACTAGACAGACAAGACTAGACAGACAAGACTAGACAGACAAGACTAGACAGACAAGACTAGACAGACAAGACTAGACAGACAAGACTAGACAGACAAGACTAGACAGACAAGACTAGACAGACAAGACTAGACAGACAAGACTAGACAGACAAGACTAGACAGACAAGACTAGACAGACAAGACTAGACAGACAAGACTAGACAGACAAGACTAGACAGACAAGACTAGACAGACAAGACTAGACAGACAAGACTAGACAGACAAGACTAGACAGACAAGACTAGACAGACAAGACTAGACAGACAAGACTAGACAGACAAGACTAGACAGACAAGACTAGACAGACAAGACTAGACAGACAAGACTAGACAGACAAGACTAGACAGACAAGACTAGACAGACAAGACTAGACAGACAAGACTAGACAGACAAGACTAGACAGACAAGACTAGACAGACAAGACTAGACAGACAAGACTAGACAGACAAGACTAGACAGACAAGACTAGACAGACAAGACTAGACAGACAAGACTAGACAGACAAGACTAGACAGACAAGACTAGACAGACAAGACTAGACAGACAAGACTAGACAGACAAGACTAGACAGACAAGACTAGACAGACAAGACTAGACAGACAAGACTAGACAGACAAGACTAGACAGACAAGACTAGACAGACAAGACTAGACAGACAAGACTAGACAGACAAGACTAGACAGACAAGACTAGACAGACAAGACTAGACAGACAAGACTAGACAGACAAGACTAGACAGACAAGACTAGACAGACAAGACTAGACAGACAAGACTAGACAGACAAGACTAGACAGACAAGACTAGACAGACAAGACTAGACAGACAAGACTAGACAGACAAGACTAGACAGACAAGACTAGACAGACAAGACTAGACAGACAAGACTAGACAGACAAGACTAGACAGACAAGACTAGACAGACAAGACTAGACAGACAAGACTAGACAGACAAGACTAGACAGACAAGACTAGACAGACAAGACTAGACAGACAAGACTAGACAGACAAGACTAGACAGACAAGACTAGACAGACAAGACTAGACAGACAAGACTAGACAGACAAGACTAGACAGACAAGACTAGACAGACAAGACTAGACAGACAAGACTAGACAGACAAGACTAGACAGACAAGACTAGACAGACAAGACTAGACAGACAAGACTAGACAGACAAGACTAGACAGACAAGACTAGACAGACAAGACTAGACAGACAAGACTAGACAGACAAGACTAGACAGACAAGACTAGACAGACAAGACTAGACAGACAAGACTAGACAGACAAGACTAGACAGACAAGACTAGACAGACAAGACTAGACAGACAAGACTAGACAGACAAGACTAGACAGACAAGACTAGACAGACAAGACTAGACAGACAAGACTAGACAGACAAGACTAGACAGACAAGACTAGACAGACAAGACTAGACAGACAAGACTAGACAGACAAGACTAGACAGACAAGACTAGACAGACAAGACTAGACAGACAAGACTAGACAGACAAGACTAGACAGACAAGACTAGACAGACAAGACTAGACAGACAAGACTAGACAGACAAGACTAGACAGACAAGACTAGACAGACAAGACTAGACAGACAAGACTAGACAGACAAGACTAGACAGACAAGACTAGACAGACAAGACTAGACAGACAAGACTAGACAGACAAGACTAGACAGACAAGACTAGACAGACAAGACTAGACAGACAAGACTAGACAGACAAGACTAGACAGACAAGACTAGACAGACAAGACTAGACAGACAAGACTAGACAGACAAGACTAGACAGACAAGACTAGACAGACAAGACTAGACAGACAAGACTAGACAGACAAGACTAGACAGACAAGACTAGACAGACAAGACTAGACAGACAAGACTAGACAGACAAGACTAGACAGACAAGACTAGACAGACAAGACTAGACAGACAAGACTAGACAGACAAGACTAGACAGACAAGACTAGACAGACAAGACTAGACAGACAAGACTAGACAGACAAGACTAGACAGACAAGACTAGACAGACAAGACTAGACAGACAAGACTAGACAGACAAGACTAGACAGACAAGACTAGACAGACAAGACTAGACAGACAAGACTAGACAGACAAGACTAGACAGACAAGACTAGACAGACAAGACTAGACAGACAAGACTAGACAGACAAGACTAGACAGACAAGACTAGACAGACAAGACTAGACAGACAAGACTAGACAGACAAGACTAGACAGACAAGACTAGACAGACAAGACTAGACAGACAAGACTAGACAGACAAGACTAGACAGACAAGACTAGACAGACAAGACTAGACAGACAAGACTAGACAGACAAGACTAGACAGACAAGACTAGACAGACAAGACTAGACAGACAAGACTAGACAGACAAGACTAGACAGACAAGACTAGACAGACAAGACTAGACAGACAAGACTAGACAGACAAGACTAGACAGACAAGACTAGACAGACAAGACTAGACAGACAAGACTAGACAGACAAGACTAGACAGACAAGACTAGACAGACAAGACTAGACAGACAAGACTAGACAGACAAGACTAGACAGACAAGACTAGACAGACAAGACTAGACAGACAAGACTAGACAGACAAGACTAGACAGACAAGACTAGACAGACAAGACTAGACAGACAAGACTAGACAGACAAGACTAGACAGACAAGACTAGACAGACAAGACTAGACAGACAAGACTAGACAGACAAGACTAGACAGACAAGACTAGACAGACAAGACTAGACAGACAAGACTAGACAGACAAGACTAGACAGACAAGACTAGACAGACAAGACTAGACAGACAAGACTAGACAGACAAGACTAGACAGACAAGACTAGACAGACAAGACTAGACAGACAAGACTAGACAGACAAGACTAGACAGACAAGACTAGACAGACAAGACTAGACAGACAAGACTAGACAGACAAGACTAGACAGACAAGACTAGACAGACAAGACTAGACAGACAAGACTAGACAGACAAGACTAGACAGACAAGACTAGACAGACAAGACTAGACAGACAAGACTAGACAGACAAGACTAGACAGACAAGACTAGACAGACAAGACTAGACAGACAAGACTAGACAGACAAGACTAGACAGACAAGACTAGACAGACAAGACTAGACAGACAAGACTAGACAGACAAGACTAGACAGACAAGACTAGACAGACAAGACTAGACAGACAAGACTAGACAGACAAGACTAGACAGACAAGACTAGACAGACAAGACTAGACAGACAAGACTAGACAGACAAGACTAGACAGACAAGACTAGACAGACAAGACTAGACAGACAAGACTAGACAGACAAGACTAGACAGACAAGACTAGACAGACAAGACTAGACAGACAAGACTAGACAGACAAGACTAGACAGACAAGACTAGACAGACAAGACTAGACAGACAAGACTAGACAGACAAGACTAGACAGACAAGACTAGACAGACAAGACTAGACAGACAAGACTAGACAGACAAGACTAGACAGACAAGACTAGACAGACAAGACTAGACAGACAAGACTAGACAGACAAGACTAGACAGACAAGACTAGACAGACAAGACTAGACAGACAAGACTAGACAGACAAGACTAGACAGACAAGACTAGACAGACAAGACTAGACAGACAAGACTAGACAGACAAGACTAGACAGACAAGACTAGACAGACAAGACTAGACAGACAAGACTAGACAGACAAGACTAGACAGACAAGACTAGACAGACAAGACTAGACAGACAAGACTAGACAGACAAGACTAGACAGACAAGACTAGACAGACAAGACTAGACAGACAAGACTAGACAGACAAGACTAGACAGACAAGACTAGACAGACAAGACTAGACAGACAAGACTAGACAGACAAGACTAGACAGACAAGACTAGACAGACAAGACTAGACAGACAAGACTAGACAGACAAGACTAGACAGACAAGACTAGACAGACAAGACTAGACAGACAAGACTAGACAGACAAGACTAGACAGACAAGACTAGACAGACAAGACTAGACAGACAAGACTAGACAGACAAGACTAGACAGACAAGACTAGACAGACAAGACTAGACAGACAAGACTAGACAGACAAGACTAGACAGACAAGACTAGACAGACAAGACTAGACAGACAAGACTAGACAGACAAGACTAGACAGACAAGACTAGACAGACAAGACTAGACAGACAAGACTAGACAGACAAGACTAGACAGACAAGACTAGACAGACAAGACTAGACAGACAAGACTAGACAGACAAGACTAGACAGACAAGACTAGACAGACAAGACTAGACAGACAAGACTAGACAGACAAGACTAGACAGACAAGACTAGACAGACAAGACTAGACAGACAAGACTAGACAGACAAGACTAGACAGACAAGACTAGACAGACAAGACTAGACAGACAAGACTAGACAGACAAGACTAGACAGACAAGACTAGACAGACAAGACTAGACAGACAAGACTAGACAGACAAGACTAGACAGACAAGACTAGACAGACAAGACTAGACAGACAAGACTAGACAGACAAGACTAGACAGACAAGACTAGACAGACAAGACTAGACAGACAAGACTAGACAGACAAGACTAGACAGACAAGACTAGACAGACAAGACTAGACAGACAAGACTAGACAGACAAGACTAGACAGACAAGACTAGACAGACAAGACTAGACAGACAAGACTAGACAGACAAGACTAGACAGACAAGACTAGACAGACAAGACTAGACAGACAAGACTAGACAGACAAGACTAGACAGACAAGACTAGACAGACAAGACTAGACAGACAAGACTAGACAGACAAGACTAGACAGACAAGACTAGACAGACAAGACTAGACAGACAAGACTAGACAGACAAGACTAGACAGACAAGACTAGACAGACAAGACTAGACAGACAAGACTAGACAGACAAGACTAGACAGACAAGACTAGACAGACAAGACTAGACAGACAAGACTAGACAGACAAGACTAGACAGACAAGACTAGACAGACAAGACTAGACAGACAAGACTAGACAGACAAGACTAGACAGACAAGACTAGACAGACAAGACTAGACAGACAAGACTAGACAGACAAGACTAGACAGACAAGACTAGACAGACAAGACTAGACAGACAAGACTAGACAGACAAGACTAGACAGACAAGACTAGACAGACAAGACTAGACAGACAAGACTAGACAGACAAGACTAGACAGACAAGACTAGACAGACAAGACTAGACAGACAAGACTAGACAGACAAGACTAGACAGACAAGACTAGACAGACAAGACTAGACAGACAAGACTAGACAGACAAGACTAGACAGACAAGACTAGACAGACAAGACTAGACAGACAAGACTAGACAGACAAGACTAGACAGACAAGACTAGACAGACAAGACTAGACAGACAAGACTAGACAGACAAGACTAGACAGACAAGACTAGACAGACAAGACTAGACAGACAAGACTAGACAGACAAGACTAGACAGACAAGACTAGACAGACAAGACTAGACAGACAAGACTAGACAGACAAGACTAGACAGACAAGACTAGACAGACAAGACTAGACAGACAAGACTAGACAGACAAGACTAGACAGACAAGACTAGACAGACAAGACTAGACAGACAAGACTAGACAGACAAGACTAGACAGACAAGACTAGACAGACAAGACTAGACAGACAAGACTAGACAGACAAGACTAGACAGACAAGACTAGACAGACAAGACTAGACAGACAAGACTAGACAGACAAGACTAGACAGACAAGACTAGACAGACAAGACTAGACAGACAAGACTAGACAGACAAGACTAGACAGACAAGACTAGACAGACAAGACTAGACAGACAAGACTAGACAGACAAGACTAGACAGACAAGACTAGACAGACAAGACTAGACAGACAAGACTAGACAGACAAGACTAGACAGACAAGACTAGACAGACAAGACTAGACAGACAAGACTAGACAGACAAGACTAGACAGACAAGACTAGACAGACAAGACTAGACAGACAAGACTAGACAGACAAGACTAGACAGACAAGACTAGACAGACAAGACTAGACAGACAAGACTAGACAGACAAGACTAGACAGACAAGACTAGACAGACAAGACTAGACAGACAAGACTAGACAGACAAGACTAGACAGACAAGACTAGACAGACAAGACTAGACAGACAAGACTAGACAGACAAGACTAGACAGACAAGACTAGACAGACAAGACTAGACAGACAAGACTAGACAGACAAGACTAGACAGACAAGACTAGACAGACAAGACTAGACAGACAGACAAGACTAGACAGACAAGACTAGAGACAGACAAGACTAGACAGACAAGACTAGACAGACAAGACTAGACAGACAAGACTAGACAGACAAGACTAGACAGACAAGACTAGACAGACAAGACTAGACAGACAAGACTAGACAGACAAGACTAGACAGACAAGACTAGACAGACAAGACTAGACAGACAAGACTAGACAGACAAGACTAGACAGACAAGACTAGACAGACAAGACTAGACAGACAAGACTAGACAGACAAGACTAGACAGACAAGACTAGACAGACAAGACTAGACAGACAAGACTAGACAGACAAGACTAGACAGACAAGACTAGACAGACAAGACTAGACAGACAAGACTAGACAGACAAGACTAGACAGACAAGACTAGACAGACAAGACTAGACAGACAAGACTAGACAGACAAGACTAGACAGACAAGACTAGACAGACAAGACTAGACAGACAAGACTAGACAGACAAGACTAGACAGACAAGACTAGACAGACAAGACTAGACAGACAAGACTAGACAGACAAGACTAGACAGACAAGACTAGACAGACAAGACTAGACAGACAAGACTAGACAGACAAGACTAGACAGACAAGACTAGACAGACAAGACTAGACAGACAAGACTAGACAGACAAGACTAGACAGACAAGACTAGACAGACAAGACTAGACAGACAAGACTAGACAGACAAGACTAGACAGACAAGACTAGACAGACAAGACTAGACAGACAAGACTAGACAGACAAGACTAGACAGACAAGACTAGACAGACAAGACTAGACAGACAAGACTAGACAGACAAGACTAGACAGACAAGACTAGACAGACAAGACTAGACAGACAAGACTAGACAGACAAGACTAGACAGACAAGACTAGACAGACAAGACTAGACAGACAAGACTAGACAGACAAGACTAGACAGACAAGACTAGACAGACAAGACTAGACAGACAAGACTAGACAGACAAGACTAGACAGACAAGACTAGACAGACAAGACTAGACAGACAAGACTAGACAGACAAGACTAGACAGACAAGACTAGACAGACAAGACTAGACAGACAAGACTAGACAGACAAGACTAGACAGACAAGACTAGACAGACAAGACTAGACAGACAAGACTAGACAGACAAGACTAGACAGACAAGACTAGACAGACAAGACTAGACAGACAAGACTAGACAGACAAGACTAGACAGACAAGACTAGACAGACAAGACTAGACAGACAAGACTAGACAGACAAGACTAGACAGACAAGACTAGACAGACAAGACTAGACAGACAAGACTAGACAGACAAGACTAGACAGACAAGACTAGACAGACAAGACTAGACAGACAAGACTAGACAGACAAGACTAGACAGACAAGACTAGACAGACAAGACTAGACAGACAAGACTAGACAGACAAGACTAGACAGACAAGACTAGACAGACAAGACTAGACAGACAAGACTAGACAGACAAGACTAGACAGACAAGACTAGACAGACAAGACTAGACAGACAAGACTAGACAGACAAGACTAGACAGACAAGACTAGACAGACAAGACTAGACAGACAAGACTAGACAGACAAGACTAGACAGACAAGACTAGACAGACAAGACTAGACAGACAAGACTAGACAGACAAGACTAGACAGACAAGACTAGACGACTAGACAGACAAGACTAGACAGACAAGACTAGACAGACAAGACTAGACAGACAAGACTAGACAGACAAGACTAGACAGACAAGACTAGACAGACAAGACTAGACAGACAAGACTAGACAGACAAGACTAGACAGACAAGACTAGACAGACAAGACTAGACAGACAAGACTAGACAGACAAGACTAGACAGACAAGACTAGACAGACAAGACTAGACAGACAAGACTAGACAGACAAGACTAGACAGACAAGACTAGACAGACAAGACTAGACAGACAAGACTAGACAGACAAGACTAGACAGACAAGACTAGACAGACAAGACTAGACAGACAAGACTAGACAGACAAGACTAGACAGACAAGACTAGACAGACAAGACTAGACAGACAAGACTAGACAGACAAGACTAGACAGACAAGACTAGACAGACAAGACTAGACAGACAAGACTAGACAGACAAGACTAGACAGACAAGACTAGACAGACAAGACTAGACAGACAAGACTAGACAGACAAGACTAGACAGACAAGACTAGACAGACAAGACTAGACAGACAAGACTAGACAGACAAGACTAGACAGACAAGACTAGACAGACAAGACTAGACAGACAAGACTAGACAGACAAGACTAGACAGACAAGACTAGACAGACAAGACTAGACAGACAAGACTAGACAGACAAGACTAGACAGACAAGACTAGACAGACAAGACTAGACAGACAAGACTAGACAGACAAGACTAGACAGACAAGACTAGACAGACAAGACTAGACAGACAAGACTAGACAGACAAGACTAGACAGACAAGACTAGACAGACAAGACTAGACAGACAAGACTAGACAGACAAGACTAGACAGACAAGACTAGACAGACAAGACTAGACAGACAAGACTAGACAGACAAGACTAGACAGACAAGACTAGACAGACAAGACTAGACAGACAAGACTAGACAGACAAGACTAGACAGACAAGACTAGACAGACAAGACTAGACAGACAAGACTAGACAGACAAGACTAGACAGACAAGACTAGACAGACAAGACTAGACAGACAAGACTAGACAGACAAGACTAGACAGACAAGACTAGACAGACAAGACTAGACAGACAAGACTAGACAGACAAGACTAGACAGACAAGACTAGACAGACAAGACTAGACAGACAAGACTAGACAGGCAAGACTAGACAGACAAGACTAGACAGACAAGACTAGACAGACAAGACTAGACAGACAAGACTAGACAGACAAGACTAGACAGACAAGACTAGACAGACAAGACTAGACAGACAAGACTAGACAGACAAGACTAGACAGACAAGACTAGACAGACAAGACTAGACAGACAAGACTAGACAGACAAGACTAGACAGACAAGACTAGACAGACAAGACTAGACAGACAAGACTAGACAGACAAGACTAGACAGACAAGACTAGACAGACAAGACTAGACAGACAAGACTAGACAGACAAGACTAGACAGACAAGACTAGACAGACAAGACTAGACAGACAAGACTAGACAGACAAGACTAGACAGACAAGACTAGACAGACAAGACTAGACAGACAAGACTAGACAGACAAGACTAGACAGACAAGACTAGACAGACAAGACTAGACAGACAAGACTAGACAGACAAGACTAGACAGACAAGACTAGACAGACAAGACTAGACAGACAAGACTAGACAGACAAGACTAGACAGACAAGACTAGACAGACAAGACTAGACAGACAAGACTAGACAGACAAGACTAGACAGACAAGACTAGACAGACAAGACTAGACAGACAAGACTAGACAGACAAGACTAGACAGACAAGACTAGACAGACAAGACTAGACAGACAAGACTAGACAGACAAGACTAGACAGACAAGACTAGACAGACAAGACTAGACAGACAAGACTAGACAGACAAGACTAGACAGACAAAACTAGACAGACAAGACTAGGCAGACAAGACTAGACAGACAAGACTAGACAGACAAGACTAGACAGACAAGACTAGACAGACAAGACTAGACAGACAAGACTAGACAGACAAAACTAGACAGACAAGACTAGACAGACAAGACTAGACAGACAAGACTAGACAACAGACAAAACTAGACAGACAAGACTAGACAGACAAGACTAGACAGACAAGACTAGACAGACAAGACTAGACAGACAAGGCTAGACAGACAAGACTAGACAGACAAGACTAGACAGACAAGACTAGACAGACAAGACTAGACAGACAAGACTAGACAGACAAGACTAGACAGACAAGACTAGACAGACAAGACTAGACAGACAAGACTAGACAGACAAGACTAGACAGACAAGACTAGACAGACAAGACTAGACAGACAAGACTAGACAGACAAGACTAGACAGACAAGACTAGACAGACAAGACTAGACAGACAAAACTAGACAGACAAGACTAGACCGACAAGACTAGACAGACAAGACTAGACAGACAAGACTAGACAGACAAGACTAGACAGACAAGACTAGACAGACAAGACTAGACAGACAAGACTAGACAGACAAGACTAGACAGACAAGACTAGACAGACAAGACTAGACAGACAAGACTAGACAGACAAGACTAGACAGACAAGACTAGACAGACAAGACTAGACAGACAAGACTAGACAGACAAGACTAGACGTCCTCCTCGGTGGTGTAGTTGACAACATACCCGCCTTTCAATGCGGGAGACTCCGGTTCGAATCCTGGTCGGGGAGGCGACAACTAGGGCGGCTTTCATTAACCGTCCGGGCTGCCCACCCTGAATGAATGCAATATATGCGATACCGGGGTGGCGCATACTAAAAGCCAAGGTGGAATAGGGGATTTGGTGAGACAAGACTAGACAGACAAGACTAGACAGACAAGACTAGACAGACAAGACTAGACAGACAAGACTAGACAGACAAGACTAGACAGACAAGACTAGACAGACAAGACTAGACAGACAAGACTAGACAGACAAGACTAGACAGACAAGACTAGACAGACAAGACTAGACAGACAAGACTAGACAGACAAGACTAGACAGACTAGACTAGACAGACAAGACTAGACAGACAAGACTAGACAGACAAGACTAGACAGACAAGACAAGACAGACAAGACTAGACAGACAAGACTAGACAGACAAGACTAGACAGACAAGACTAGACCGACAAGACTAGACAGACAAGACTAGACAGACAAGACTAGACAGACAAGACTAGACAGACAAGACTAGACAGACAAGACTAGACAGACAAGACTAGACAGACAAGACTAGACAGACAAGACTAGACAGACAAGACTAGACAGACAAGACTAGACAGACAAGACTAGACGTCCTCCTCGGTGGTGTAGTTGACAACATACCCGCCTTTCAATGCGGGAGACTCGGGTTCGAATCCTGGTCGGGGAGGCGACAACTAGGGCGGCTTTCATTAACCGTCCGGGCTGCCCACCCTGAATGAATGCAATATATGCGATACCGGGGTGGCGCATACTAAAAGCCAAGGTGGAATAGGGGATTTGGTGAGACAAGACTAGACAGACAAGAGTAGACAGACAAGAGTAGACAGACAAGACTAGACAGACAAGACTAGACAGACAAGACTAGACAGACAAGACTAGACAGACAAGACTAGACAGACAAGACTAGACAGACAAGACTAGACAGACAAGACTAGACAGACAAGACTAGACAGACAAGACTAGACAGACAAGACTAGACAGACTAGACTAGACAGACAAGACTAGACAGACAAGGCTAGACAGACAAGACTAGACAGACAAGACTAGACAGACAAGACAAGACAGACAAGACTAGACAGACAAGACTAGACAGACAAGACTAGACAGACAAGACTAGACAGACAAGACTAGACAGACAAGACTAGACAGACAAGACTAGACAGACAAGACTAGACAGACAAGACTAGACAGACAAGACTAGACAGACAAGACTAGACAGACAAGACTAGACAGACAAGACTAGACAGACAAGACTAGACAGACAAGACTAGACAGACAAGACTAGACAGACAAGACTAGACAGACAAGACTAGACAGACAAGACTAGACAGACAAGACTAGACAGACAAGACTAGACAGACAAGACTAGACAGACAAGACTAGACAGACAAGACTAGACAGACAAGACTAGACAGACAAGACTAGACAGACAAGACTAGACAGACAAGACTAGACAGACAAGACTAGACAGACAAGACTAGACAGACAAGACTAGACAGACAAGACTAGACAGACAAGACTAGACAGACAAGACTAGACAGACAAGACTAGACAGACAAGACTAGACAGACAAGACTAGACAGACAAGACTAGACAGACAAGACTAGACAGACAAGACTAGACAGACAAGACTAGACAGACAAGACTAGACAGACAAGACTAGACAGACAAGACTAGACAGACAAGACTAGACAGACAAGACTAGACAGACAAGACTAGACAGACAAGACTAGACAGACAAGACTAGACAGACAAGACTAGACAGACAAGACTAGACAGACAAGACTAGACAGACAAGACTAGACAGACAAGACTAGACAGACAAGACTAGACAGACAAGACTAGACAGACAAGACTAGACAGACAAGACTAGACAGACAAGACTAGACAGACAAGACTAGACAGACAAGACTAGACAGACAAGACTAGACAGACAAGACTAGACAGACAAGACTAGACAGACAAGACTAGACAGACAAGACTAGACAGACAAGACTAGACAGACAAGACTAGACAGACAAGACTAGACAGACAAGACTAGACAGACAAGACTAGACAGACAAGACTAGACAGACAAGACTAGACAGACAAGACTAGACAGACAAGACTAGACAGACAAGACTAGACAGACAAGACTAGACAGACAAGACTAGACAGACAAGACTAGACAGACAAGACTAGACAGACAAGACTAGACAGACAAGACTAGACAGACAAGACTAGACAGACAAGACTAGACAGACAAGACTAGACAGACAAGACTAGACAGACAAGACTAGACAGACAAGACTAGACAGACAAGACTAGACAGACAAGACTAGACAGACAAGACTAGACAGACAAGACTAGACAGACAAGACTAGACAGACAAGACTAGACAGACAAGACTAGACAGACAAGACTAGACAGACAAGACTAGACAGACAAGACTAGACAGACAAGACTAGACAGACAAGACTAGACAGACAAGACTAGACAGACAAGACTAGACAGACAAGACTAGACAGACAAGACTAGACAGACAAGACTAGACAGACAAGACTAGACAGACAAGACTAGACAGACAAGACTAGACAGACAAGACTAGACAGACAAGACTAGACAGACAAGACTAGACAGACAAGACTAGACAGACAAGACTAGACAGACAAGACTAGACAGACAAGACTAGACAGACAAGACTAGACAGACAAGACTAGACAGACAAGACTAGACAGACAAGACTAGACAGACAAGACTAGACAGACAAGACTAGACAGACAAGACTAGACAGACAAGACTAGACAGACAAGACTAGACAGACAAGACTAGACAGACAAGACTAGACAGACAAGACTAGACAGACAAGACTAGACAGACAAGACTAGACAGACAAGACTAGACAGACAAGACTAGACAGACAAGACTAGACAGACAAGACTAGACAGACAAGACTAGACAGACAAGACTAGACAGACAAGACTAGACAGACAAGACTAGACAGACAAGACTAGACAGACAAGACTAGACAGACAAGACTAGACAGACAAGACTAGACAGACAAGACTAGACAGACAAGACTAGACAGACAAGACTAGACAGACAAGACTAGACAGACAAGACTAGACAGACAAGACTAGACAGACAAGACTAGACAGACAAGACTAGACAGACAAGACTAGACAGACAAGACTAGACAGACAAGACTAGACAGACAAGACTAGACAGACAAGACTAGACAGACAAGACTAGACAGACAAGACTAGACAGACAAGACTAGACAGACAAGACTAGACAGACAAGACTAGACAGACAAGACTAGACAGACAAGACTAGACAGACAAGACTAGACAGACAAGACTAGACAGACAAGACTAGACAGACAAGACTAGACAGACAAGACTAGACAGACAAGACTAGACAGACAAGACTAGACAGACAAGACTAGACAGACAAGACTAGACAGACAAGACTAGACAGACAAGACTAGACAGACAAGACTAGACAGACAAGACTAGACAGACAAGACTAGACAGACAAGACTAGACAGACAAGACTAGACAGACAAGACTAGACAGACAAGACTAGACAGACAAGACTAGACAGACAAGACTAGACAGACAAGACTAGACAGACAAGACTAGACAGACAAGACTAGACAGACAAGACTAGACAGACAAGACTAGACAGACAAGACTAGACAGACAAGACTAGACAGACAAGACTAGACAGACAAGACTAGACAGACAAGACTAGACAGACAAGACTAGACAGACAAGACTAGACAGACAAGACTAGACAGACAAGACTAGACAGACAAGACTAGACAGACAAGACTAGACAGACAAGACTAGACAGACAAGACTAGACAGACAAGACTAGACAGACAAGACTAGACAGACAAGACTAGACAGACAAGACTAGACAGACAAGACTAGACAGACAAGACTAGACAGACAAGACTAGACAGACAAGACTAGACAGACAAGACTAGACAGACAAGACTAGACAGACAAGACTAGACAGACAAGACTAGACAGACAAGACTAGACAGACAAGACTAGACAGACAAGACTAGACAGACAAGACTAGACAGACAAGACTAGACAGACAAGACTAGACAGACTACAGACTACAGACAGACAAGACTAGACAGACAAGACTAGACAGACAAGACTAGACAGACAAGACTAGACAGACAAGACTAGACAGACAAGACTAGACAGACAAGACTAGACAGACAAGACTAGACAGACAAGACTAGACAGACAAGACTAGACAGACAAGACTAGACAGACAAGACTAGACAGACAAGACTAGACAGACAAGACTAGACAGACAAGACTAGACAGACAAGACTAGACAGACAAGACTAGACAGACAAGACTAGACAGACAAGACTAGACAGACAAGACTAGACAGACAAGACTAGACAGACAAGACTAGACAGACAAGACTAGACAGACAAGACTAGACAGACAAGACTAGACAGACAAGACTAGACAGACAAGACTAGACAGACAAGACTAGACAGACAAGACTAGACAGACAAGACTAGACAGACAAGACTAGACAGACAAGACTAGACAGACAAGACTAGACAGACAAGACTAGACAGACAAGACTAGACAGACAAGACTAGACAGACAAGACTAGACAGACAAGACTAGACAGACAAGACTAGACAGACAAGACTAGACAGACAAGACTAGACAGACAAGACTAGACAGACAAGACTAGACAGACAAGACTAGACAGACAAGACTAGACAGACAAGACTAGACAGACAAGACTAGACAGACAAGACTAGACAGACAAGACTAGACAGACAAGACTAGACAGACAAGACTAGACAGACAAGACTAGACAGACAAGACTAGACAGACAAGACTAGACAGACAAGACTAGACAGACAAGACTAGACAGACAAGACTAGACAGACAAGACTAGACAGACAAGACTAGACAGACAAGACTAGACAGACAAGACTAGACAGACAAGACTAGACAGACAAGACTAGACAGACAAGACTAGACAGACAAGACTAGACAGACAAGACTAGACAGACAAGACTAGACAGACAAGACTAGACAGACAAGACTAGACAGACAAGACTAGACAGACAAGACTAGACAGACAAGACTAGACAGACAAGACTAGACAGACAAGACTAGACAGACAAGACTAGACAGACAAGACTAGACAGACAAGACTAGACAGACAAGACTAGACAGACAAGACTAGACAGACAAGACTAGACAGACAAGACTAGACAGACAAGACTAGACAGACAAGACTAGACAGACAAGACTAGACAGACAAGACTAGACAGACAAGACTAGACAGACAAGACTAGACAGACAAGACTAGACAGACAAGACTAGACAGACAAGACTAGACAGACAAGACTAGACAGACAAGACTAGACAGACAAGACTAGACAGACAAGACTAGACAGACAAGACTAGACAGACAAGACTAGACAGACAAGACTAGACAGACAAGACTAGACAGACAAGACTAGACAGACAAGACTAGACAGACAAGACTAGACAGACAAGACTAGACAGACAAGACTAGACAGACAAGACTAGACAGACAAGACTAGACAGACAAGACTAGACAGACAAGACTAGACAGACAAGACTAGACAGACAAGACTAGACAGACAAGACTAGACAGACAAGACTAGACAGACAAGACTAGACAGACAAGACTAGACAGACAAGACTAGACAGACAAGACTAGACAGACAAGACTAGACAGACAAGACTAGACAGACAAGACTAGACAGACAAGACTAGACAGACAAGACTAGACAGACAAGACTAGACAGACAAGACTAGACAGACAAGACTAGACAGACAAGACTAGACAGACAAGACTAGACAGACAAGACTAGACAGACAAGACTAGACAGACAAGACTAGACAGACAAGACTAGACAGACAAGACTAGACAGACAAGACTAGACAGACAAGACTAGACAGACAAGACTAGACAGACAAGACTAGACAGACAAGACTAGACAGACAAGACTAGACAGACAAGACTAGACAGACAAGACTAGACAGACAAGACTAGACAGACAAGACTAGACAGACAAGACTAGACAGACAAGACTAGACAGACAAGACTAGACAGACAAGACTAGACAGACAAGACTAGACAGACAAGACTAGACAGACAAGACTAGACAGACAAGACTAGACAGACAAGACTAGACAGACAAGACTAGACAGACAAGACTAGACAGACAAGACTAGACAGACAAGACTAGACAGACAAGACTAGACAGACAAGACTAGACAGACAAGACTAGACAGACAAGACTAGACAGACAAGACTAGACAGACAAGACTAGACAGACAAGACTAGACAGACAAGACTAGACAGACAAGACTAGACAGACAAGACTAGACAGACAAGACTAGACAGACAAGACTAGACAGACAAGACTAGACAGACAAGACTAGACAGACAAGACTAGACAGACAAGACTAGACAGACAAGACTAGACAGACAAGACTAGACAGACAAGACTAGACAGACAAGACTAGACAGACAAGACTAGACAGACAAGACTAGACAGACAAGACTAGACAGACAAGACTAGACAGACAAGACTAGACAGACAAGACTAGACAGACAAGACTAGACAGACAAGACTAGACAGACAAGACTAGACAGACAAGACTAGACAGACAAGACTAGACAGACAAGACTAGACAGACAAGACTAGACAGACAAGACTAGACAGACAAGACTAGACAGACAAGACTAGACAGACAAGACTAGACAGACAAGACTAGACAGACAAGACTAGACAGACAAGACTAGACAGACAAGACTAGACAGACAAGACTAGACAGACAAGACTAGACAGACAAGACTAGACAGACAAGACTAGACAGACAAGACTAGACAGACAAGACTAGACAGACAAGACTAGACAGACAAGACTAGACAGACAAGACTAGACAGACAAGACTAGACAGACAAGACTAGACAGACAAGACTAGACAGACAAGACTAGACAGACAAGACTAGACAGACAAGACTAGACAGACAAGACTAGACAGACAAGACTAGACAGACAAGACTAGACAGACAAGACTAGACAGACAAGACTAGACAGACAAGACTAGACAGACAAGACTAGACAGACAAGACTAGACAGACAAGACTAGACAGACAAGACTAGACAGACAAGACTAGACAGACAAGACTAGACAGACAAGACTAGACAGACAAGACTAGACAGACAAGACTAGACAGACAAGACTAGACAGACAAGACTAGACAGACAAGACTAGACAGACAAGACTAGACAGACAAGACTAGACAGACAAGACTAGACAGACAAGACTAGACAGACAAGACTAGACAGACAAGACTAGACAGACAAGACTAGACAGACAAGACTAGACAGACAAGACTAGACAGACAAGACTAGACAGACAAGACTAGACAGACAAGACTAGACAGACAAGACTAGACAGACAAGACTAGACAGACAAGACTAGACAGACAAGACTAGACAGACAAGACTAGACAGACAAGACTAGACAGACAAGACTAGACAGACAAGACTAGACAGACAAGACTAGACAGACAAGACTAGACAGACAAGACTAGACAGACAAGACTAGACAGACAAGACTAGACAGACAAGACTAGACAGACAAGACTAGACAGACAAGACTAGACAGACAAGACTAGACAGACAAGACTAGACAGACAAGACTAGACAGACAAGACTAGACAGACAAGACTAGACAGACAAGACTAGACAGACAAGACTAGACAGACAAGACTAGACAGACAAGACTAGACAGACAAGACTAGACAGACAAGACTAGACAGACAAGACTAGACAGACAAGACTAGACAGACAAGACTAGACAGACAAGACTAGACAGACAAGACTAGACAGACAAGACTAGACAGACAAGACTAGACAGACAAGACTAGACAGACAAGACTAGACAGACAAGACTAGACAGACAAGACATACAAGACTAGACAGACAAGACTAGACAGACAAGACTAGACAGACAAGACTAGACAGACAAGACTAGACAGACAAGACTAGACAGACAAGACTAGACAGACAAGACTAGACAGACAAGACTAGACAGACAAGACTAGACAGACAAGACTAGACAGACAAGACTAGACAGACAAGACTAGACAGACAAGACTAGACAGACAAGACTAGACAGACAAGACTAGACAGACAAGACTAGACAGACAAGACTAGACAGACAAGACTAGACAGACAAGACTAGACAGACAAGACTAGACAGACAAGACTAGACAGACAAGACTAGACAGACAAGACTAGACAGACAAGACTAGACAGACAAGACTAGACAGACAAGACTAGACAGACAAGACTAGACAGACAAGACTAGACAGACAAGACTAGACAGACAAGACTAGACAGACAAGACTAGACAGACAAGACTAGACAGACAAGACTAGACAGACAAGACTAGACAGACAAGACTAGACAGACAAGACTAGACAGACAAGACTAGACAGACAAGACTAGACAGACAAGACTAGACAGACAAGACTAGACAGACAAGACTAGACAGACAAGACTAGACAGACAAGACTAGACAGACAAGACTATACAGACAAGACTAGACAGACAAGACTAGACAGACAAGACTAGACAGACAAGACTAGACAGACAAGACTAGACAGACAAGACTAGACAGACAAGACTAGACAGACAAGACTAGACAGACAAGACTAGACAGACAAGACTAGACAGACAAGACTAGACAGACAAGACTAGACAGACAAGACTAGACAGACAAGACTAGACAGACAAGACTAGACAGGACAAGACTAGACAGACAAGACTAGACAGACAAGACTAGACAGACAAGACTAGACAGACAAGACTAGACAGACAAGACTAGACAGACAAGACTAGACAGACAAGACTAGACAGACAAGACTAGACAGACAAGACTAGACAGACAAGACTAGACAGACAAGACTAGACAGACAAGACAGACGACAGACAAGACTAGACAGACAAGACTAGACAGACAAGACTAGACAGACAAGACTAGACAGACAAGACTAGACAGACAAGACTAGACAGACAAGACTAGACAGACAAGACTAGACAGACAAGACTAGACAGACAAGACTAGACAGACAAGACTAGACAGACAAGACTAGACAGACAAGACTAGACAGACAAGACTAGACAGACAAGACTAGACAGACAAGACTAGACAGACAAGACTAGACAGACAAGACTAGACAGACAAGACTAGACAGACAAGACTAGACAGACAAGACTAGACAGACAAGACTAGACAGACAAGACTAGACAGACAAGACTAGACAGACAAGACTAGACAGACAAGACTAGACAGACAAGACTAGACAGACAAGACTAGACAGACAAGACTAGACAGACAAGACTAGACAGACAAGACTAGACAGACAAGACTAGACAGACAAGACTAGACAGACAAGACTAGACAGACAAGACTAGACAGACAAGACTAGACAGACAAGACTAGACAGACAAGACTAGACAGACAAGACTAGACAGACAAGACTAGACAGACAAGACTAGACAGACAAGACTAGACAGACAAGACTAGACAGACAAGACTAGACAGACAAGACTAGACAGACAAGACTAGACAGACAAGACTAGACAGACAAGACTAGACAGACAAGACTAGACAGACAAGACTAGACAGACAAGACTAGACAGACAAGACTAGACAGACAAGACTAGACAGACAAGACTAGACAGACAAGACTAGACAGACAAGACTAGACAGACAAGACTAGACAGACAAGACTAGACAGACAAGACTAGACAGACAAGACTAGACAGACAAGACTAGACAGACAAGACTAGACAGACAAGACTAGACAGACAAGACTAGACAGACAAGACTAGACAGACAAGACTAGACAGACAAGACTAGACAGACAAGACTAGACAGACAAGACTAGACAGACAAGACTAGACAGACAAGACTAGACAGACAAGACTAGACAGACAAGACTAGACAGACAAGACTAGACAGACAAGACTAGACAGACAAGACTAGACAGACAAGACTAGACAGACAAGACTAGACAGACAAGACTAGACAGACAAGACTAGACAGACAAGACTAGACAGACAAGACTAGACAGACAAGACTAGACAGACAAGACTAGACAGACAAGACTAGACAGACAAGACTAGACAGACAAGACTAGACAGACAAGACTAGACAGACAAGACTAGACAGACAAGACTAGACAGACAAGACTAGACAGACAAGACTAGACAGACAAGACTAGACAGACAAGACTAGACAGACAAGACTAGACAGACAAGACTAGACAGACAAGACTAGACAGACAAGACTAGACAGACAAGACTAGACAGACAAGACTAGACAGACAAGACTAGACAGACAAGACTAGACAGACAAGACTAGACAGACAAGACTAGACAGACAAGACTAGACAGACAAGACTAGACAGACAAGACTAGACAGACAAGACTAGACAGACAAGACTAGACAGACAAGACTAGACAGACAAGACTAGACAGACAAGACTAGACAGACAAGACTAGACAGACAAGACTAGACAGACAAGACTAGACAGACAAGACTAGACAGACAAGACTAGACAGACAAGACTAGACAGACAAGACTAGACAGACAAGACTAGACAGACAAGACTAGACAGACAAGACTAGACAGACAAGACTAGACAGACAAGACTAGACAGACAAGACTAGACAGACAAGACTAGACAGACAAGACTAGACAGACAAGACTAGACAGACAAGACTAGACAGACAAGACTAGACAGACAAGACTAGACAGACAAGACTAGACAGACAAGACTAGACAGACAAGACTAGACAGACAAGACTAGACAGACAAGACTAGACAGACAAGACTAGACAGACAAGACTAGACAGACAAGACTAGACAGACAAGACTAGACAGACAAGACTAGACAGACAAGACTAGACAGACAAGACTAGACAGACAAGACTAGACAGACAAGACTAGACAGACAAGACTAGACAGACAAGACTAGACAGACAAGACTAGACAGACAAGACTAGACAGACAAGACTAGACAGACAAGACTAGACAGACAAGACTAGACAGACAAGACTAGACAGACAAGACTAGACAGACAAGACTAGACAGACAAGACTAGACAGACAAGACTAGACAGACAAGACTAGACAGACAAGACTAGACAGACAAGACTAGACAGACAAGACTAGACAGACAAGACTAGACAGACAAGACTAGACAGACAAGACTAGACAGACAAGACTAGACAGACAAGACTAGACAGACAAGACTAGACAGACAAGACTAGACAGACAAGACTAGACAGACAAGACTAGACAGACAAGACTAGACAGACAAGACTAGACAGACAAGACTAGACAGACAAGACTAGACAGACAAGACTAGACAGACAAGACTAGACAGACAAGACTAGACAGACAAGACTAGACAGACAAGACTAGACAGACAAGACTAGACAGACAAGACTAGACAGACAAGACTAGACAGACAAGACTAGACAGACAAGACTAGACAGACAAGACTAGACAGACAAGACTAGACAGACAAGACTAGACAGACAAGACTAGACAGACAAGACTAGACAGACAAGACTAGACAGACAAGACTAGACAGACAAGACTAGACAGACAAGACTAGACAGACAAGACTAGACAGACAAGACTAGACAGACAAGACTAGACAGACAAGACTAGACAGACAAGACTAGACAGACAAGACTAGACAGACAAGACTAGACAGACAAGACTAGACAGACAAGACTAGACAGACAAGACTAGACAGACAAGACTAGACAGACAAGACTAGACAGACAAGACTAGACAGACAAGACTAGACAGACAAGACTAGACAGACAAGACTAGACAGACAAGACTAGACAGACAAGACTAGACAGACAAGACTAGACAGACAAGACTAGACAGACAAGACTAGACAGACAAGACTAGACAGACAAGACTAGACAGACAAGACTAGACAGACAAGACTAGACAGACAAGACTAGACAGACAAGACTAGACAGACAAGACTAGACAGACAAGACTAGACAGACAAGACTAGACAGACAAGACTAGACAGACAAGACTAGACAGACAAGACTAGACAGACAAGACTAGACAGACAAGACTAGACAGACAAGACTAGACAGACAAGACTAGACAGACAAGACTAGACAGACAAGACTAGACAGACAAGACTAGACAGACAAGACTAGACAGACAAGACTAGACAGACAAGACTAGACAGACAAGACTAGACAGACAAGACTAGACAGACAAGACTAGACAGACAAGACTAGACAGACAAGACTAGACAGACAAGACTAGACAGACAAGACTAGACAGACAAGACTAGACAGACAAGACTAGACAGACAAGACTAGAGAAGACAAGACTAGACAGACAAGACTAGACAGACAAGACTAGACAGACAAGACTAGACAGACAAGACTAGACAGACAAGACTAGACAGACAAGACTAGACAGACAAGACTAGACAGACAAGACTAGACAGACAAGACTAGACAGACAAGACTAGACAGACAAGACTAGACAGACTAGACAGACAAGACTAGACAGACAAGACTAGACAGACAAGACTAGACAGACAAGACTAGAGACAGACAAGACTAGACAGACAAGACTAGACAGACAAGACTAGACAGACAAGACTAGACAGACAAGACTAGACAGACAAGACTAGACAGACAAGGACTAGACAGACAAGACTAGACAGACAAGACTAGACAGACAAGACTAGACAGACAAGACTAGACAGACAAGACTAGACAGACAAGACTAGACAGACAAGACTAGACAGACAAGACTAGACAGACAAGACTAGACAGACAAGACTAGACAGACAAGACTAGACAGACAAGACTAGACAGACAAGACTAGACAGACAAGACTAGACAGACAAGACTAGACAGACAAGACTAGACAGACAAGACTAGACAGACAAGACTAGACAGACAAGACTAGACAGACAAGACTAGACAGACAAGACTAGACAGACAAGACTAGACAGACAAGACTAGACAGACAAGACTAGACAGACAAGACTAGACAGACAAGACTAGACAGACAAGACTAGACAGACAAGACTAGACAGACAAGACTAGACAGACAAGACTAGACAGACAAGACTAGACAGACAAGACTAGACAGACAAGACTAGACAGACAAGACTAGACAGACAAGACTAGACAGACAAGACTAGACAGACAAGACTAGACAGACAAGACTAGACAGACAAGACTAGACAGACAAGACTAGACAGACAAGACTAGACAGACAAGACTAGACAGACAAGACTAGACAGACAAGACTAGACAGACAAGACTAGACAGACAAGACTAGACAGACAAGACTAGACAGACAAGACTAGACAGACAAGACTAGACAGACAAGATAGAAGACTAGACAGACAAGACTAGACAGACAAGACTAGACAGACAAGACTAGACAGACAAGACTAGCAGACAAGACTAGACAAGACTAGACAGACAAGACTAGACAGACAAGACTAGACAGACAGAAGACAGACAAGACTAGACAGACAAGACTAGACAGACAAGACTAGACAGACAAGACTAGACAGACAAGACTAGACAGACAAGACTAGACAGACAAGACTAGACAGACAAGACTAGACAGACAAGACTAGACAGACAAGACTAGACAGACAAGACTAGACAGACAAGACTAGACAGACAAGACTAGACAGACAAGACTAGACAGACAAGACTAGACAGACAAGACTAGACAGACAAGACTAGACAGACAAGACTAGACAGACAAGACTAGACAGACAAGACTAGACAGACAAGACTAGACAGACAAGACTAGACAGACAAGACTAGACAGACAAGACTAGACAGACAAGACTAGACAGACAAGACTAGACAGACAAGACTAGACAGACAAGACTAGACAGACAAGACTAGACAGACAAGACTAGACAGACAAGACTAGACAGACAAGACTAGACAGACAAGACTAGACAGACAAGACTAGACAGACAAGACTAGACAGACAAGACTAGACAGACAAGACTAGACAGACAAGACTAGACAGACAAGACTAGACAGACAAGACTAGACAGACAAGACTAGACAGACAAGACTAGACAGACAAGACTAGACAGACAAGACTAGACAGACAAGACTAGACAGACAAGACTAGACAGACAAGACTAGACAGACAAGACTAGACATACAAGACTAGACAGCCAAGACTAGACAGACAAGACTAGACAGACAAGACTAGACAGACAAGACTAGACAGACAAGACTAGACAGACAAGACTAGACAGACAAGATTAGACAGACAAGACTCTGTTTTTAAAAAGTGGTTTGAGGTAAGCTCTCACTAAACCCCCCATTCCACTATGGCTTTTAGGTTTGCTCCACACCAGTATGGCATTCATTCAGGGTGGGTAGCCAGGACGGTTAGTGAAAACCGCCCTAGTTGTTGCCTCCCCGAGCGGGAATCGAAGCTGGTCGGGTTCGGATGAAGGTCGGCTAAACTACACTACCGAGGAGGATAGACAGACAAGAGTAGACAAACAAGACTAGACAGAGTAGACTAGACAGACAAGACTAGACAGACCAGATTAGACAGACAAGAATAGACAGAGAAGACTGGACAGACACGACTAGACAGACAAGACTAGACAGACAAGACTAGACAGACAAC